>PJEM01019276.1:0-16372 GCA_004023845.1 Helogale parvula
ATTTCTTCACAGACCAGGTGTCCCAAATCACTCTTCTGGATCCATCCTCACCGTGCCACATATGGGAACATATGAGGTGGCTGTCTCACTCAGCTCTCTCCTATGTCCCATGCTTAGCTGCGTTTTAAAATCCCACTCTGTTGCATGTTAATGATGCTACCCAAAATGTACTCCCACAAGCCACAGCACTTCAGGGTGACTGGATTCTCCCTCTGCGTCCTGCCCCCTGTGTCCCAGGCCTACCACCCAACCTCAAGGAGACTCCCCTCCTCCCCAGGTGTTGGAACAAGGCAGCTGGCCCCAGTCTGAAGAAAGCGCTGCTTCTGGAGATGGGATGACGGGATCCCTCTCCATCCTGGCCTGAGGTTTTTTCTTACCCAGCTGTAGTCCTACGCGTCACGAGCAACTCTTTCTCTTCCTTTTGTCCCTCCACAGAAGTGGGTTCCTCTTCTCCGTGCCTCCACAGCCTGTTTTATCTCCCCCAGTTCATAATTACACACCCATGGGGCTGTCCAGTTTTCCCATTTTTCCTCCTAGTAGGCTCTGTCTCCTTTCCTCCCAGACTCTGGGGTTCAGAGTCCTTTGGCTTCAGCCGTTCTTGGTTTGACATACATGGGAAATACAGATCCTCCTGCTTCTCTGCCATCTTGTCCTCTGCCTCAACTGCTTAAATATTTTAAACAGACTACTGATATCTTTATTGTGTGACAAGTAATTTCTTCTACCTTTTACTCAAAATTATTCAACTGTGTGTTTCACCCTTTCTAATTCCCTTATAAAATTTGGGAAACATCAGAGTGGAGTATCTCTAGCCACTTTCTTTCCTTTTTATTCCAATCACCCGGAGGATGAGTGGAGTACCTGACAGTTTTGAATTCTTTGTGGTCATCCAGGATCTGGATGAAGAGTTGGATTTTAATTTTGATTAATAATTTTGACGTATAGGTGTCTTCATCTGTAGACAGACACATGAAAAGATGCTCAACATCACTGATCACAGTTGTAAGAATGACTAAAATTATCAACACAAGAAACATCACATGTTGGTGAGGATGTGGAAGATGAGGAACTGTCTGGCCCTTGTTTTGGGAATGGAAGTCAGTAAATCATATTGGAAAATGGTATGGAGGTTACTAAAAAAAAAAACTGTCCTATGACCCAGAATTTGAACTACTAGGTATTTATTCAAAGAGTACAAAAATGCTGATAAAAAGGGATGCAAGTACCTCAATACTTACAAGTACCCCAATGTTTATGACACAGTTATCTACGAAAGCCAAATTATGGAATCAGCCAAAATGTTCATTGACTGTTTACACACACACACACACACACACACACACACACACACACACACACACTGAACTATTACTCTGACATAATATCAACAAAATCTTGCAATATCCAAGACATGGATGGAGCAAGAGATTGTATGCTAAGCAAAATTACTCATAAAAGACATATACCATGTGATTTCTCTTGTATGTGAAATTTTAGAAACAAAACAAATGGGCTAAGGAAGAAAAAGAGAGAGAGAGGCAAACCAAAAAACAGAATCTTATCTACGGAGAATTCACAGATGGTTATCAGAGGGGAGGTTGGGGGAATGGGTTAAATGGATGATGGGGATTATGGAATGCACTTTTTGTGATGAGCAGTGGGTGATATATGCAACTGTTGAATCATTACATTTTATACCTGAAATTATATTACACTGTATGTTAATTAACTGGCACTAAAATAAAATCTTTTTAAAAAGTAAGTGGGGATTCATGAAACAATTTTCACTGTGGTGGTCAATTTGTGCAGCAAGCACACAATGCTGTTAAGATAACTTCCCATTAATGACACTGAAGCGTGTAGCAAAATTCACTTCGCACTCAACTGTCAAAAATGGTCCTCAGTGTATGCTTTGAAACAGTTATGGGTACAAACTACTTAAAAAATAAATAAACAAATAAAAACTGGCCATTTATTTTAAAAACAGTTATGGGTTTTAATCACATATGTATCAATGACCAGTCCTGCTATTGATCAATTAATAAAGCAATATGTTTTAATTCTACTTGGGAAAACATCATATATGTGAAAATAATAAGACACAATCATGACATATAAATATGAAAGAGAAAACACCCAACCATAAAAACCCCAAAACATTAGCATATTATAAAACGGAATGTTCCTTGAATGAAGACTATCACTAACTTGAGCTTGACTTTTGTAAGATTTCATGTCTGCCCACAATAAACAGACACATTACAGAACTCTCATGATTCTGTTATGGTTTAATGACCTTCAGAAAGGGGTTCTTCTGCGCTTTCATGCCACAAGTGATCCCTTATGTATTTGATCAACATCAACTTTGCACTTAGAGCTTGTCGTAGTCAATTGAGTTATGAATAGAACATGCCTAGTACCCATCAGCGTTCCCAAGCTCCTTGTTGACAATGGACGTCAGCTTCTTTGCATATAATCCTATGTTATTGTCAACACTAGACACCCATAGATGAACATTTAAGTCAGTCTCGATGAGGGTTTCTGCCTGGTCACCTGTTTTTTTGGGGGGACATCCCTTCCCTTCTTTAAACCTAGCCCAGGAAAACAGTGTTTTCTGTTTGTTTCCTTTCATAAATGTAAGCCAAATATATTTAGGAAAATGTTATAATAATATTTGTTTCCAATACAGACTGAAGGAAAGGTGATATAAATTTATTCTATTTGGATTTCTATGCAGCTTTCTTTGATTTTGAATCATATTAATGCTGTTTTATTTATTTATTTTTTGCTTGTTTGTTAGTTTGTTTTTGTGAGAGGCCTGGTGAAACCAGAAATGCCATTCACTCTTTCTGTTTTGGGAGCACTTCCAAGTTTATGTCACTAAGACTGATAATCTTTCATGATGAAGAGCACTGGATGGACTGGGGTCGCAGTGCAGGGATCCAAGCTCTAGTCCTTCAGCAGAACACGGTCTGTTCTCACGTAAGTACAGGGAGCGGAGTATCATCCACGCACTCGTCCCCTCTGCCTCCTTCCATCTCGGGGGCAGGCGTGCCAACGGGAGCCCTGAGTTGTGTACACAGTCCAGAAATACACACCACTGTGAGGTCTTTAGTATAGATATGGTAGAATGGATTGAAAATAAGTGCCCCACCTTATCAGACATGTGTAAATGCCCTCTCTATGTGGATGCCTTCTGCTTCTTTCTCTTTATCCCTTTGCCTCACATCTCTGTTCCTAACTGATCAGGCACCTGACACAGGTCGTGTGTCTGTGAGTGTTGATATTTCTACATTTCTATGATCATGGCCCCTAACTGAAAAACTGCTGTAGAAAGTATTTTATATTTCTCTCTTTCATAACAACTCTAACTTATGTTTCTACCAAAGAAGCAGTCCTACCTGAAAGACAAAACCGTCTCATTTCTTGGTTTATGGTAGTGAATAGCAAACCAAAAATATCATTTTGAAAAATATTATTGTTAATCATGATAAATTATTAAATTTCTTGCTGGAAGCCAAGACTTAATGTTTGGTACCTATCAGCTACTATTTGCAGACTTGAACTTATAAATAAGACATATCCAGGAAAGCAAATTCAATGGAAAAGTCACACATTACACTCCTCAATCCCAGCTACTTTTAATTGTAAATTAAAACTATTTATTCCTTTGGTAGAGAGAGTGCGATCAAGAGGGGGACAGAGAGAGAAAGAACAAGAGCATCCAAGCAGGTGCCACACCGTCAGTGCTGATCCCGATGCAGGGCTCAAACTCACAACCTGCGAGATCTTGACCTGAGCTGAAATCAAGAGCTGGGCGCTTAACTGACTGAGACACCGAGGCGTTCCTGGCAGTGCATATTTCTAGTACTGAGAGTCTTAAATTGGGTATTTAGACACACATGCCCCAAGTTTTGTGTCTGACACCCTACTTGATGTGATCCAGGTGTGTTTGTGTACTGATAGTTGTGTTCATGTGCGCTCTTGTATATACAAGCATGTGTACTTTTGTCTGATATTGTCTGTGCTAATGAGTTCTAGATGTGCCAGTGAGTGTACAAGTAGTGCTGGTGGGCACTCATGTGTTTCCTAGTATGTGTCCTTGTGTCTGATGTTCTGTGCACCAGTCTGTGTACTAGGAATGCCAATGAGTGCACAGCTAGTGCTGGTGGGCACTCCTGTGTACACTAGCCTGTGTACGTGTGTGTGAAAGTCAGTGTAACAGGCGTGTCAGCGAGTGTACAGCTAGCAGTAGTGTGTGCTCATTTGTACACTAGCGTGTGTTCTTGCGTATGACAGCATGCGTGCTCACAGTTGTACTCATGTGAACTATATTTGGGAACTAGCATGTTTATTACTGTGTGCTAGTGTGTATGAGATGTGCTAATCACATGCTAAGATGCACTAGTGTGTGTACGCGTAAACCCCAGTGTGTTCACAAGTGTACTAGTCGGGGCATATGTATTAGTGTGTGCTAGTGTTGTCAAAAGTTTGCAACCGTGCGCCAGCATGTACTGTGTGCTAGTATTTGTGCTTGATTGAACCCAGTTTTCATGCTATTGTGAATGACTGACTGGGACTACATTCTGGACACACTACGGTGCGTACCAACAGACACCGGTTCTATACGAGCGTGTACTGGGGTGTGCTACCTGTGTCCTTGTATTTGTGCTGGTATGAGTACCAGCTTGTGTGCTTTCATGTGCTAGTGAGTAGTGGCGTGTGTTAGACATGCTAGCGTGGCCCGGTGTGTGCGGCAAGTTTGTGCTAACCTTCACTCATGTGTGCACTAGTGTGCGCCAGTACTAGCACACATACTAGTGTGTTCTAGTATGTAACGGGTTTGAAATTCTGTGTGCTGGCGTGAGAACAAGCTGCATGCTAGTATCTGTGCTAGATTGAGTATGACTTGTGTGCTGTTGTGTGTTAGTGTGTAGCTGTATGTACTGGGTAGACTACCATGTGTACTGACATACGCCAGTTGTGTGCTAGCGCATTCTAGTGTTTGTACTGCCTGTGTCCTTGTATTTGGGCTCGTATGAGCACCAGCTTTGTGCTTAGTGTCCCAGTGAGCGGTATGTGTCCTAGACAGGCTAGGGTGGTCTAGTGTGTGTCCTAAGTTTGTACTAAGATACACCCATGTGTATACCAGTGTGTACTAGTATGTGTGCTAGTGTGTGCTTGTGTCTACTAGGAAGAAGAAAGGAGGTTTGCATCACAAATACCTTCAGGGCAGCATGCCAGGCAGGATGCCCTGTGCTCACATGATGTCATAGAGGACCAGCCAATCAGAATGCTACCCAGCCCAGAGTCTTCAGGTGGGCAGTGGTGGTTGGGAGTGAGGGCAGAGGTTGAAGAATGAGCCTTAGGCCTGGGACCCTCCCCACAGCAAGGGTGCTGGCAGAGCTCCTATGGTTCTATCACTTGGAGTACCTCTCTCACCTCCCTGTAGAGACCCTGTCACCTCAGCCTTTGTTCCCTTCTTCAGGTGAGTGAGTTCTTTTTTAGTGAATGTTCATCCCTTGTGCTCTGAATGAGTTTTGCTACTTGGAAGACCTGGGTTTGAACCCTCGCCCCACCACTTGCTGTCTTGAAAAAATTGCTTGATTTGGTAAGCCTGAGTTTCATTCTCTATAAGATGGGATCATGTGCATGTCTTGTTAGGGTTCTTTGTGTTTTAAATGGGATAATGCTAGTTAAAATCTTAGGACCCAGTCTATCCTAAAAATGTGCCCAGGAAAGATCACCTAAATTATTATTATCCTGAATGTCACTAAATATTTATGTTCTCCCAATATACTTTATTACAGATTGCATAGTGTTTTTTAATTGAAATATAATCGATACACAACATTAGAATTAGGTGTACAACATAATGATTTAATATTGGTATACAGTGTGAAAATATCAATAGGATGCTGTTAACATTCGTCACCAGGCATGTTTACAATTTTTCTTCTAGTGAAAAGCGATCTCTTAACAACCTTCAAATGGACAAGATCATTAGTTATAGTCACAATGTCGCTATTTGACTTCCCAGGAATTATATGTCTTGTAACTGGAAGTTTACTCTTGTTGACCACTTTCACCCATCCTGCCCACTTCCTGACCCCACTTCTAGCAGTCTCTTCTCTGTGTGTGTGGCTTCTTGTTTTTGTTTCATATTCCACATATAAATGAGCACGTGTGTTTGTTTCCGACTTATCTCAGTTTGCAGCATACCCTCAAGGTCAATCCATGTTGACCAAAATGGCCAGATTTCATTATTTTTATGGCTCGCAGGCACTGCAGTGTGTGTGTGTGTGTGTGTGTGTGTGTGTGTGTGTGTGTGTGTGTGTGATGGTTCCTGTACCCAATCACCCATGTATGGTCACATGGACTCTTTCCAAATATTGCCTATTGTAAATAATGCTGCCATGAAGGTGGGTGTGGTATATCTTGTAGGAATAGTGTTTTAGTTTCCTTCAGATGAATATCCAGAAGTGAACTGCTGGATTGTATGGTTGTTACATTTTTAATTTTTGAGGTACCTCCGTGCTGTTTTCCAGAGGATCTGTACCAAGTTATGTTCCCACCAACGGTGTACAGGATTCAAGTCTTTTCTCCACAGTCTTGCCAACATTTGTTATTTCTTGTCTTTCTAGTGAAAATCATTGTGACAGGTGTGAGGTGATGCCTCTTTGTCATGTTGATTGTTATTTCCCCACTGGTTAGTGATGTTAGCACGTCCCATGGTGTCATTGGATGGACTGTTGTTTTGTTATTGACTTGGATAAGTTGTCTTATTTTTATATTTTAGATGTTATCCCCCTTTTCAGATTATTATTTGAAACTATTTTCTCCCTTTCAGTAGGATTCTTTTCATCTTAACTGATGGTTTCTTTGATGTGCAAACTTTATAGTTAGAGGTAGTCCTACCTGTTTCTTCTTACATTTATCTCCTTCACTTTTGGTGTCAAACTTCCACTCCCACCCCCACCCCCAAATACATCACAAACACTGACTTCAAGATGCTCTCCACCTACGTTTTCTTCTGGCCGTTTTATGGTTTCAGGTCTTATATTTCAGTCCTTAACACATACTGAAGTGACTTTTGGGTGTGGTTGAATATAGGGGCCCAGGTTCTTTATTTTTCTTTGCATGTGCCTCTCAGTTCTCCCTCCGGCATTTATTGCAGAGGCTGTCCTTTCCCCATTGTGGTTTCTTGGCTCTTTTGTTGTAAATTAACTATATGTATGTGGGTTCAGTTCTGTTCTCTCCATTCTGTTCCATCGATCTTATTTTTACACAAGATCAGTTTGTTTTTATGCCAGTTCCATGCTGTTTTGTGTACAATCTCTTTCTAATTGGTTTTGTGTATGTGTGATTTTTATATATTTTTATGAGCATATATTGAGTTTTAGTAAATGGCAGAGTTGCAGGTTATCTCTGCAGTGATGCCCTAGTCCAGCTCACAAATGTGAGACAGACTCAGAGAAGAGCCATTCCTGTGTGCAGATAAATAACTTCTAACTGCAACCACTTTACCGACAACTTAAATCCTGGTCATTTCAGGTTTATGCTGTGTATAATAACACAGCTGAGCATGAATATTGTTTGAAAATGGATGTGTGATTCAGGCTGTGTGGGTGAAAAGGTTTTCGTGGTGGAGTGTACACTCAAAAGTTTGAGATAACTGGATTAAAGCACAGAGGAATCTGTCTGGTAGGAGGATGGGACATCTATGGGGTGTGCTAAGTCATAAAGAAAAGCGGTGGGAAAGATTTAGAGTGGCATCTAGCCTTGAGGTGAGGTGGCTCTTAGTCGTGATTGTTTGCTGAAAGACTGGCCCTGCTGACGTCTTGGCCAAAGCTGCTTCCAGGGCCCTAATGTCAATGTCTAATACTCTTTAGAGGCTACGTGTTGTTATGAGATACGTCCAATGGTTGACCGTGGTCTTCCTGGCTCTGTGTGTTCCCTTCTCTATTTTAGATGCATTCTCTCCTCCTCTGCCCAAAGAGACATTTTCTCTTTGGTCTTCCGAGCACACTCCCCCAACGCATGCATCACGTCCTCTGTGGACTTGTGGACTTGTCTCTGCTGCCCTTTGTAGCCGTACCAGTAAGTCAGGCTCCATGAAGTCAGAGACCACCTGGTGTTCCCCCACCCTTAATGTGTCCATAGCAGATACTTGATGATCATTGAAAACAGCAAAGAAGGTGGCTGTGTGTCAGGCCCTGTCTTTGGTGCTAACAATAAAGAGAAAATCATACCTGTATTTAAGGAGATCCCAGGGCCAGCATTTAGGTTTCCTGACTGTTGAGGAAAAGCCTCTGTTCAAGGGATGCTTCCTTTCCCCCCTGCACTGTTCCCCTATCTTTTTTTTTTTTTTTTACTTTTCTTTCTTTTATTTTTATTTTTAAATTCAGGTTAGTTAACCTACAGTGTATTCTTGGTTTGGGGAATAGAAGCTAGTGATTCATCTCTTGCATATGACATTCAATTCTCATCCTATGAAGTGCCGTCCTAAATGTCTATCACCTATGTAACCCTTCTGGCCACTACCCCTCCCATCCAGCAACTCTCAGTTTGTTTTCTGTATTTAAGATCTCTTATGTTTGTTCCGTCTCCGTTTTTATCTTATGTTTCCTTCCTTTCCCCTTGTTCATCTGTTGCATTTCTTAAATTCCACATGAGTGAAATCACATATCTGTCTTTCTCTGACTAATCTCACTTAGCATAATGCACTCTAGTTCCATGCAATTCATTGCAAATGTAAAGATTTCTTTCTTTTTTTTTTTTAATGGCTAAGTATACATCTTTTTTATCCACTCATCAGTTGATGAACATCCTGGCTCTTTCCATAGTTAATCTGTTATTCATAGTGCTGCTATAAACCTTGGGATGTATGTGCTTGGGGATTTATAACGTGAGTCGTTAATCTGTTACTATCTCCCATCAAATAATATTTACTCACATATGTATTACTTCACAATATAAAAAATACACAACACAACACAATAACAAACTTTCATTCCCCTTTTTTGAGCCATTCTTATCCTATGTTTTACTTGACATTCGCTACAAACAAAAAAGTGTATTGCTTCTATATTTCCCCTAAACTTTCCAGTATCGTGTAGAGGAAATTTTTATTTATTTATTTATTTATTTATTCATTTATTTATTTATTTAAAATGTTTATTTTGAGAGAGAGAGAGAGAGAGAGAGAGAGAGAGATGGTGTGTGAGTAGAGGAGGGGCACAGAGAGAGGTGGAGGAGAGGCACAGAGAGAAGGATACACAGAATCCGAAGCAGGCTCCAGACTCTGAGCTGTCAGCACAGAGCCTGAGGGGGGACTCGAACTCATGAGCTGTGAGATTATGACCTGAGCTGAAGCCACCCAAGCGCCCCAGTGTAGAGGAAAATTTTAAATGAGATGATGAAAATCCGATATACTTCCAGTTACTATTTGTGCCCTCTTCATTCCTTCCTAGATGCCAGTGCTCATCTGCTACAATTGTCTACTGCCCCGAAGAACTCCCATTCCTATTGCTTTGAGTGTGAGTCTTTTCACAGACACTTTTCATTTTTTTTATGCTTCAAATGGATTTATTTTTCTTCATTTATTTGAGAAAATTTTGTTAGGTGTGTCATTCGAGGTTGGCAGTGTCATTTTTCTTCTTTCAGAATTTAAAGATGCCACTCAAAACAATTGGTTTACATTTTCTTCTAATAACGAGCTGGCAGCCCATTTACCCTTTCCCCCACAGGGCTCATGTGTGTTTTATGACTGTTTTCAGATTTTCCTTTTCTTACTCATTTCCACAATTTCATTACTATAGGGCCACTGTCTGATTTGCCTGTGTGTTTTTCACTGTGGGTTCACAGAACCTCTTGCATGCGTGGTTTTCTGGTTTGTATCCATTTTGGAGATTTAAGGCAGTGACTGTTGTGTCGTCCTACAAGTCCCTGATGCTCTTTTCATTGACTGCCTGTCTCCTTGTCTCTCTGGGCTTCTTGCATAGTTCCTATTGCTGTATCTTCAGATTGTCACAACTTTTCACTTCTGGCCTGCATCTTCCCAACGTCATTTTTTTTAGGTTTATTTATTTTTGAGAAAGAGAGAGAGCATGAGTGGGGGAGGGGCTCAGAAGGGAAGCATATGACTGTGGCTCAGGTCATGACCTCACGTTCATGGGATTGAACCCGCATCAGGCTCTGTGCTGACAGCTCAGATTCTGTGTTTCCCTCTCTGTGCCCCTCCCCCACTCATGCTTGGCCAGCTGAGCTGCCTGGTGATTGGCCACCTTAAGAAGGCCAAATTGAGGGTCCTGGGGAAGCTTGGAGCTCCAGGGAGCCAGAGTGAGATCCCTTGCTTTAGAAAACTATTCTGAGATGTTATGGCATGTATGGCACTAATATAGGTAGGTAGGTATGTAGGTAGACAGACATACTTACAGATTCTGAGGAATTGCTGGTAGTACAGAAAGGTTCCTTCGCAAAATCACCCTCTGCCCATTGTGTTCCATGTGTCCATCTTTACATCACTGCAGAACGATATTAACACCAGGAAACCGACCATGACTAGGTGGGCATGTTTGGTTCTGTCAGTTTGCCATGTACATTCACATATCCAATAGACGCTCCACACGTGGAGCTGCTCCATCAGCACAAGGATCTCCTTCACGCTTCTCATCCTTGCACTCGCCATCCCTGGTCATAGCAATCATCCCTGTGTTTTACGTTTTGGGAGTTTGGGTATTTTGTTACATGAGGTGAATCCCTCAGATGTGACCTGTGATGTTGATTTTGTTTGTTTATTTTCACTTGTGATAATACTCCTCTGATCCATCCAGGTTTTGTGTGTCCCAACTTTATGCTTCATCACTGAGTGGGGGTCCATAGTGTGGTTGTGCTACAGTTCATCCAGTATTCTTTGGGGGATATTTTGTTGTTTTTACTCTTTGGAGATTACAAATAGACATGCAGTGAACATCTATGCTCAGCATTTTGTGGGATCTTAATCTTTTATTCTCTGGGATAAATGTCTTGGAGAGTGCTTTCGGGTTGTAGGGTTTATGTTTAGCTTGGATAGAACTTATGAAGCTCTCTTGCCAGAGTGGCCATGCTATTTACATTCACAACAGTGATGTTTGAGAGAGCTGCCTCTTTCTAAAATATCATACTTTTACTGCGTTTTATTTTATTTTTATTTTTTTAAACATTTTTAATTTACAGTATGGTTTTTCTTTTTTTTAATAATTTTTTGTCAAATTGGTTTCCATATAACACCCAGTGTTCTTCCCCACAAGTGCCCTCCTCCATTACCACCACCTCCCTTCTCCCTTCCACTCCTCCTTCAATCCTCTGTTCATTTCCAGTATTCAATATTCTCTCAGGTTTTGCGTCCCTCTCTCTCCCCAACTCTCTTTCCTCCTTCCCCTTCCCCATGGTCTTCCATTAAGTTTCTCCTATTCTCCTATTAGACTATGAGTGCAAACATATGGTATCTATCCTTCTCTGTCTGACTTATTTAGCTTAGCATGACACCCTGGAGGTCCATCCACTTTGCTACAAATAACCAGATGTCATTCTTCCTCATTGCCATGGAATACTCCATTGTATGTATGTATGTATGAACAAATCAAGAGACTATAGATGCTGGCGAGGGTGTGAAGAGACAGACACCCTCCTACACTGCTGGTGGGAATGTAAACTGGTGCAGCCGCTCTGAAAAACAGTGTGGAGGTTCCTCAAAAAAAAAAAAAACTATCCATAGAGCTCTCCTATGACCCAGCAATAGCACTGCTAGGGATTTACCCAAGGGATACAGAAGTCCTGAGGCATAGGGGCACATGTACCCCAATATTCATAGCGGCACTGTCAACAATAGTCAAATCATGGACAGAGCCTAAATATCCATCACCTGATGAATGGATCAAGAAGATATGGTGTATATATATATATATATATATATATATATATATATATACACACACACACACACACACACACACACAATGGAGTATTACATGGTTATGAGAAGGAATGAAATATAGCCATTTATAGCAAAGTGGATGGACCTCCAGGGTGTCATGCTAAGCGAAATAAGTCAGGCGGAGAAGAACAGATACCACTTTGCCTCATAGGTCTAACTGGAGAACAGGAGAAACCTAATGGAGGACCATGGAGAGGGGAAGAGGGAAAGTGAGTTGGGGAGAGAGAGGGACACAAAACCTGAGAGACTGTTAAATACTGAAAATGAACCAAGGATTGAAGTGGGAGGGGGTGAGGGAAAAGAGGTGGTGGCAATGGAGGAGAGCACTTGTGGGGAAGAGCACTGGGTGTTATATGGAAACCAATTTGACAATAAACTATTTAAAAAATAAAATAAATAAATAAAATAAATAAGTCACTTATTTTTTAAAAATATAAAATAGTCAGATGCTCAACTGAATGATCCCCCCAGGTGCCCCAATTCTCTGTTTTCATATAAACTACTGTCAGTAAATATTTGATACCAGGAATTTACATATCCCAGAAGATGAAATTGATACATTCAATGAAAGCATATTCTAGGTAATTAAATTATCATTGTTTATTCGAAAATTCTTCATATTTTTGGAAACTAGAGTAAAACAGGGAACAATTAGAAACAGTTATTAACATTAAATTGTTAATAGCATACTAAGAATAAAGATGTGGTAATCATGGCTTCAAAAATTATGGAAATAAGTTAAGATTATCCAGAATATGACCCTAGAACCAGAGTAAGGGGTAACTGTTCTAAATGGCTGGTCCTGTATTCATGAATATGATGAGTTATAATTTTTTCTTGGGATGCCTTGGTGGCTCAGTTAAACATGTGACTTCAGCTCAGGTCATGATCTCATTGCTCGTCAGTTCTAGCCTTGTGTCAGGCTCTGTACTAACAGCTCAGAGCCTAGAGCCTGCTTCGGATTCTGTGTGACCCTCTTTTTTCTGCCTCGTCCCTCTTCATGCTCTCTCCTTCTCTCCAAAATAAAGAAATAATAATAATAATAATAATAATAATAATAATAAAACAATAGAACTGAACAATGAATTCAAGAACTGGCTCTTTCAAAATTTAATAAAATTGATACAACCTTAGCCAAATATATTGACAAGAAAAGAGAAAGGACTCAAAGAAATACAATCACAAAGGATGGGGATAATAACGACCAACACAACAGAAATGCAAACATATATAAAAGAATATTAGAAAAAATTATATGTCAACAAATAATGTATAATTGGTGAATTATTAGAAACATATGAACTACCAAAACTGAAATAGAACAGACCAATAGCCTGCAAATAAATTGAATCTATAGTAAAAAATCTCCCAATAAACAAAAGTCAAGGCCAGATAGGTTTACAGGTTAATTCTACCAAACATTTAAGATGACGTAATATGGTGGCACTTGGATGGTTCAGTTGGTGGAGCATCCAATTCTTGGTTTCAGCTCAGGTCATGAATATGGGATCGTGGGATCAAGGCCTGCATCAGGCTATGTCCTGAGTGTGGAAACTGTTTTGGATTTTCTCTTTATTCGCTTTCCTCTCTCTCTCTCGATTGGGTTTTGTCTCTAAAATTTAAGTTAAAACACTAGAAGAATTAGTACCTATCCTTCCCAAAATGCTCCAAAAATTTAAATTGAAGGAAAACTTCCAAATGCATTCGATGATGTCATCATTACCTTCATGCCAATCTAGGATAGACTTTAGTAAAAAAAGAACTACAGGTCAATATCCCTGATGAACATTGATGCAAAGATTCTCAACAAAATACTAGCAAATCGTATCCAACAGTATTTTAAAGAACCATTCACCAGAAACCAAGTGGGATTCATTCCTGAATGGCAAGGGTGGTTCAATTTTCACAAATAAATCAACATGATATACCACACTACTAAAAGAAAAAATGAGAACCATATGATTCTTTCAATATATAACATCATGCCATTCATGACTTAAAAAACAAATAACAAAGTAGAGATACTGGGAAAATACCTTCTTTATAATAAAGCCATATGCTAAAAAACCACAGTTAATATTATCTTCAATAGGAAAAACTGAGAAGTTGTCCTCAATGGTCAGAAGCAAGACAGAGATGTCCACTCTTAACATTGTTATTTATTTAGCATAAGAATGGAAGTTCTAGCCTCAGCAACCAGAAAACAAAGAGAAGTAAAAGGCATCCAAATTTTCAAGGAAGAATTCAAACTTTCACTGTTTGCAGATTACACAATATGAAAAATCCAAAACTGCACCCAAAAAAATGCTAGAACTGATACACAAATTCAGATAATTGGCAGGATACACAGTGAACGTATGAAAACCTCTAGAATTTCTATACACCAATAATAAAGCAGAAGAATGAGAAATCAAAGAATCAATAGCATTTACAATCAAACCAAAAATCATAGCTAGGAACAATCCTATCCAACATGGTAAAAGATATGTACTATGAAAAGTATAAAACTGATGGAAAAAAAAATGGCACAAATAAATTGAAAGACATTCCATATTCATGGACTAGAAGATCAAATGCTGTTAAATTGCCTATTCTACCCAAAGCAATCTACATCTGTAATACAATCTTTATATATACCAGCACCATTTTTCACAGAGCTAGAACAAACTATCCTATAATTTGTATGGAATCACAAAAGATTCTGAATATCAAAAATAATCTTGAAAGAAAAGGCAAGGTTGGAGCCATCACAATTCTAAGCTTCTAATTATATTACAAATTTGTAATTATTTAGACAGTATTGTACATGCACAAAAATAGACACGAATCAATGGAATAGAAGAAAAATACCAGAAATGAACTCACAACTATAAGCCTTACAACTATATGGTAAATATATGCTCTCCACCCCTCCCTTACTTTCAATCTTCAGGTGTCTTTAGCTATGAAACAAGTATCTTGTAGGCAACATAGTAATGTGTGTTGTTTTTCTTATAGATTCTGACACCCTATGTCTTTTGATTGGAGCATGCAATCTATTTACATTCAGAGTGATTATCGATAGATACGAGTTTAATTACTTATTTTGCCATTGTTTCTGGAGAGTTTCTCCCTTTCTTTCTAGTCTTCAATTTATTTGGTCTCTATTTCTTACTCAGAGTGTCCCCTTTAATATTTCCCACAGGGTTGGTTTAGTGGTCACCAATGCTTTTCATTTTTATTTGTCTGGGAAAATCATTATCTCCCCTGCTATTCTGATCAATAGCCTTGGTGCATAAAGTATACTTGGCTGCAGATTTTTCCATTCAACATGCTGAGTATATTATCCACTCTGGTCAGCCCAGTTTCTATGAGGAGGTCTGCGGCCAACATTATTCATTTTCCCTTGTAAGTTATGCGCTTCTTTTCTCTTGCTTCTTTTAATAAGCTTTCATTATGTCTATTTTGCACATGTTACTATCATATATCTTGATGTTTGCCTGCTCTTATTGATCTTGATGGCACTTCTCTGTGCCTCTTGGATTTGGATGTCTCGGATTAGAGAAATCTTCATCTAAAGTCTCTTTTTGGTGCAGTTGTAAATGTTTTTTTTTTTCCTTCCTGCTACATCATAATGAATATATAAAACTGTAATATATTCCTGTATATTACCTGTGCATTCTACAATTTTACAGAATTAATTTTCAGTTCTAATATTTTTAGGTGGATTCATTACAGTTTTTATATTTAGCATCATGTCATTTGCCAATTGTAAGTTTTCATTTTCCCTTATCAACTTGAATGACTTTTTTTTATACTTGTCTTCTCTTATTGCTGTGGTTACACTTTCAGTACCATTTTGAACAAAAGTGGTGAAAGTGGATATTTGTGCTTTCTTCCTGTTCTTAAAGGAAAGGTTTTCACTCTTTTGATATTGAATATGATGTTAGCCTGTGTTGTTGATGTTGGTGTTGTTTCATATATGGGCTTTTAATGTTGAGATATGTTCTTTCTAAGCTGAGTCTTATTATAATGAATAGATGTTGTAGTTTGTCAAATGTCGGGGACCACCATGTTTCTGTCTGCCTCAAGGCAAGGATTATCACTCTCAGCAGAGTGAGCCAGTAAACAAGATTTGCATCTGTAGGCTGGAGATAGCCAAAATAACCTTGGCGTCAGTCGTGCTGCGCCAGACATAGAGGGTCAAGGTACATAATAGATCAAAACCGTATTTAGATTATTCAGTGTTAACTCTCCGCCTCCCAGCATTGCTGATTGGCAAGTCTGGGAGTTTCTGTTGAATATTCATTTGACTCTATTTACCTGGTATCTGACGTAAGTCAAATGCTTTGTTCTTCCCGCCCTGAGAATTGTATATAAGAGACAGTTTTCTTAATAAACGCTCTCTCTCTCTTC
>PJEM01019278.1:0-16369 GCA_004023845.1 Helogale parvula
CCATAATCATCACAGTAGTACCACAGTGACACAGACCTACCCCCAATCCCTCTTCCTGGGGGACTGCTGGGACAGAGGGGGAGGAGCCTGGGATGCCCAGGGGAGGCTCCTTGCCAGTGATCTGCAGTGTTGGGCAGCTGCCTGTGCACATTTCGGAGCCCAGTCACTTGGAGGCAGCCTTCTGGGTTGTGAGGGGTCACCCTGGGGCCAGAAGGTGGATCGCAAGTGGGGAGGCTGGAGCAGGCAGGGGTCAGTCCTGTGCTGCGGCCCTTGCACTTGGGGGCTGAGACATGCCAGGGTGTCTGGCTCTGCCTCACTGGCCCCTCACTGGCTCTCTCCCTTTGCCACCTGCCTGTGAACCCGTTTTCTCTAGAGCTGCCTGGGATTGCGCCACTGTGGTGATGGTCCCTGAGGAACTCCTGGAGCTGGATCTGGAGCACATGCAGGTGAGGAAGTGCAGGCCCAGGGGAGTCCCTGGCCCAGGGCAGGCCCAGGCCCAGTGGAGGCCCAGGTGCCTTCCTGCTTCACCTGCCCGGGGGTTGCTGCCAGAGCACCGAGAGTCCCCGAGAGGGTAAGGTTTGCTGTGGCTGCTCAGGTCCCCCCCTTCACTGCAGGCTGCAAGAGTCTGGCCTCTTTGGGTCTCTCAGTGACCCTTTGGAGGTGATGGGTAATTATTACTGGGCCTGAACATGAGTCTTCTTCCGTGGAGCTCTCCCCCTGGAGTAAGGAAACTTGTCCCACCACCTCGCCTCCTCGCCTGCCCAGGGCCTGACCCACCTTGGCGTCTGTTTTTCTCAAGTTCCCCATGGGATTCTGGAGCCAGCAAGCCAGTGCTTCGCTGGAGCGGCCCCCTGCCTCCAGCCATTCCCAGTCCTGTTGGGTCTTCCAGCCTTGATATCACTGCTGCCTGTGTCGGAGGCAGTCCTTTCTGGAGCTTCTGCACCTCTGTGACCTTGCCCAAGGAGTCCAGGTTGGTGCCCATGCTCCTTAGGCCCCTGGGGTGGGGGCTGCCCTGGGACCCTGAGCAGCAGGGCTGTGTCCAAAGCCCAGCCCCAGGGCCCATCAGATGGGGAGTTGGAATACCCGCCTGCGTCAGGTTTTGAAGTCTCATGACAAAGACAGTGTCTGGAACTGATACAAACACCAAGTGCAAAATAGCATCTCCTGCTGAGTCTCTCCCAGGCATGGCCTCCTGGGCTCCCTGAGGTCCTCAGTGCAGGCAGCCCAGTGCCCTGTGCACCCCTGCTTCCTGCTCGACCTTGAGCAGTGGGGTCTCTCTACACCATCAGCAAGCTGCCCCACGTGCTCGGGTGTGCTTTGATGTGGCCATACACCACCAGGCCCCACTTCCCGGACCTGCCCAGCGGTACACCTGCCCCAGGAGCTCAATCCGCGTGGGGCACCAGTGTCACTGTGGGGGAGGAGTGGTCAACGTAGTCAGGCGCACCCCACAATATCCTCCCGCTTAGGGGGCACCTGTGTCCACTTTTGCAGACTCTTACTGGCCCAGTGCCGGCTTTGCAGCAGGTCCCACCTTTCCAGTGGGTTTCTGTTCTGAAAGTCAGGTGCGCAGGGATGAATCTGACAGGAGCCTCATGGGTCAAGGTGGCTCTGCACTGGCTCGACAGGTCTGCAGTTTCCCTGGCTCAGGGGGTCTTGTGGCTTCCTTCCACTCTCTGTGCTCTCTCTGGGGTTTTCCCTGTCCCTGGAATGGCCAGTGAGGGTCTGCGTGCCCTGTTCCCTCTCCTGTCTGCTGGAGTTTCCCGACGGTGCCTGTGTGCAGGTCCTGCACGTGTCTCAGCCCACCTAACCCTGCAGAGGGCTCCCCACCTCTGTCCTCGGCACCTGTGTGGGTGTGGTTTCTGTGGTCGGGGTGACTCTAGAGAGCAAGCTGCCTGGATGGACACTTTCCCTCTGGGCTCTGGCGAGAGGTGGGGCTTCCTGGAACCCATGCGCACCAAGGCACCCAAGCCCAGGGCACCTGCCTGCCAAGGGTGACCCACAGGCTCACAGCCTCTGTCTGCATCCTGGGAATTGGAGCTCAGACTGCCCATTGTCCCAAGGACACCGGGGCTCTCCGAGTGGCTGCAGTGGGGTCTCTTGGCCAGATGACTCTATCCACCCCTTTGGCCCGGATTCCAGAGCTCCAGAGATGCTCGGTGCCTCTGCAGACCTCGTGCTACTATGCTCAAGGCCCGCTGTGTAAACCAAGCCCAGCCCCTACACTGGCTCCAAGGACCCTGGACTCAACTGGGCATCAGACTATCCTGGGCCTGTGAGGGTGAACCCAGCCCACGTGCTGCTACCGGAAAATTGTCACCAGGAACAGTGACGACTCGTGTGCTTGTTCAGTGCCGCTGAGACGTGATGGACGTGAGTCCCAGGGACCCATAGGCTGTCTCTAATTCCAGGGAGGAGCCTTCGGGGGGGTGGGACCCCAGTATGAGTTCCAGTCAAACCCAGCATGGTGTGGCCAGTGTGGTCCTTGTGAGTGACTGTGGGGTTTTCTCTGAGAAAGGGGGCTTCTGGGAGGGTTTCCATCAGGTACACAGGGTGGGGGAGGGTCCAGAGCAGGTCTTGGAAGGCCTGCTGTTGCCACCCTGGGCGGTGGGGCGCAGCAGGACGTGTGAGGTGGACAGGCCATGCGTGGTGGGCTGTGCGGTGCCGTCTGAGTGGGTAGAGCTTCCCGGTGGAGCCCGCAGGGACACAGTGTCCATGAGTGTGGTTGGCCATGGTGACGGGATGGAGGGTGTGCAGTGGCAGGGCAGGGACCGGCAAGCTCCAGGGAGCTGCCAGTGCCCAGGTGGCATGTGTATGTCTGGTCCATCCAGGGCCATGGTAGGTGGTGTTTCAGCCGGAGGACCAGAGGAGGCTGTGGAGGGGTGCGTGCAAGGGGGAACAGTCCAGGACAAGTGCTGTCAGGAGGCAAGGGAGGGCGGGAGCAGTGAACTGATGCTCGCCAGGGAAGAGAGGCCAGACTGTAGATGCCTTGGAGGCCAGAAGTGCGCTGGAGGGCGGGGAGGAAGGCGGGGGCCGCTTGTCTGCAGCTCAGGGGCCTGGGTGTCAGGGAGCCATCAACCAAACCCACCTTGTCTGGGACCCGACTTCTGGTGCCATGCTTTCAAACCACTTATGCTGAGAAGCTCGGTAAGTTTTCCTCAGGAGGACATCCAGTGAGTGTTTATTTATTTTTTTATTTTTATTTTTATTTTTATCATTATCCCCATTTTAGAGGTAAGGAAACTGGGCTGAGATAAGCAAAGGAAACTTGCCATAAGCAAGGTCAGTGGCAGAGCCAGATTCAAAGCCAAGTCAGCCTTGTTTCAGTCTGTGTTCTTTTGTCAAAAAAATTTTTTTAACAATAGTTTATCATCACATTGGTTTCCATATAACATCCAGTGCTTCTCCTGACAAGTGCCCCCCACCATGACCATCACCCCCTTCATCCCGCCTCCTCCCCCTTCAGCCCTCGATTTGTTTTCAGTATTCAATAGTGAAATGCCCAAGATTTCAATATCACCCCCAAACCAGAAACCGCCAGGGAGACCGAGTCAAGCATGTAAAACAAAGGGCAGTTTTATTACAGCTTAGGCTCGCCGGGCCTAAGTTCGGTCTCACAGCCTTCACCAACACAGTGGATATGTGCTGAGAGCCCTGAACAAGGGCTGAGCAGGGTTTTTATGGGGTTTGGGAAGGGGGAGTTACAAGAAATTGTGGCATAGGTGCAGTGACCCAATCATAATGGTACAACAGTATTGGCAGCAGCTTTAACCATACACACTGTTCAGAGCATTCGTTACTTTTGGCGGGACCCAATTACAACATGTAGGGTATCTTTGAAATTAACCAATTACAGAGCAAATTTAGGGTCTTGTTTGGTGACTATTGGGTTAACTTTAACATTCGGTAGCAGTGTACTATCTAAAGTTCCTATCTGTAGGCCTCACCTTTATGTGAGGGGAGGTAGCTGGCCTTCCCTGATTGGATACCACAAAGTGGTCTCTTCTGCCCCAGGTAATGTGTAACCGCCTAATGGTTCCAGAGAGACTGACCTTAGGCCTTCTAGCTTAGAGGGGAAACTTAAAGCCTGTCATGGTGTCTGTTTGGTTTAGACTCATGTCCTTACATTCCCCCCTCTGACTTGTAACTGACCCAAACCTGGGTCAGTGGAGTTACCGTTGTCTTGGTTTAAGGCTTGATAATGAGCTTTTAAGACCCTAATTGAATAGCATCTACATGCTCTCTGACAAACGCTTATGATCTTATTAATGATACAAGAGCCAAATGTTGAAAATACACCAATTTTGGTTTTGGCTTCTAGATCTTGTCCTCTCTTGTGGTGGCTGGGAACCACAGCTAGACTATCCTGTACAATTGGCATAGAAGTAACATTGTTCCCCTAAAGCCTGGCATAGCCCTCCTTGGTGTAAGGGGAATTTCTTACCCTGAAAAGGGCATAGGAAAGGAGAACTACTCAATTTCCGCCAGTCTCCATGGTTAATTTCGTAAGGGTCTCTTTTAGGGTTTCTAATATCTGGTGCTGCCTTTTTTACAAAAGTAAGAATGACAGAAGATTTGTTTCCTGGTTTTTCAGGATCCTTGGGCATATAAGTGCAATATGCCTGCATCATTCCTTCTAAAAAGGCAGCCAGAGACTTATCTTTTCCTGTTGTACATGATTAACCTTAGCCAAATTGGTGGGCCGTCTAGCGGCCACTCGAGGACCCCCCATTAGAGTCTGGCGGTAGAGGTGTAGGCTCCCCTTACCTCCTGCCATGTTGAAATCCCATGCCCAGATTAGAGGCAATTAATACCAACAGAACATCTTATCTATAAGAGGAAGGTTAGCATAATCAGGAACTTTTTGCTGTTTCCCCAGCTTTCTGGGAAGACATTTGTCAGTCCAATGACAAAGAGACAGGACAGTTTATCTTATTGGACCGGTGATTCCTCAGGCTTCTGCCATGCTAGACCAGCCAGCTTCTGGGGTGTGGCTGGAGCAGGGCTGGAGATTTCATCTCAGGAGTCAGAGTCTTTGAGGGTCAGTTTAAGCTGATTGACTGGATCTGGGTCACTTCACCAGGTTGAGGGTTCTTTTGAGTCGGCCTACTTAACTCCAGAGAGATACCTGAAAACTTTAGTAGGGGCTGAACTTTTTGTTCAGTTGCATATCTGTGAAGTCCACCTTTAAGTCTTTTGAACAGGCGTGACCCCCATTTAAATTATCATCCTCACAAACTAACAAGCCTGAGATCCAACAACAAATATTTAAAGACACTCAGAACTAGAATAACATTTACAGTAGTGCATTGCTGAAACATAGTTTTTCTCTCTAAAAAAACCTCCATTATTAGAGATAGCCAAATCGAGACTAATGCATTGGTGGAACGAGTCCAGTCTTAACAACCCTGGCCTAATTATTTACATAAGCTCAGCAAGAAGAAAGATTGTTCATGAGGACTTTATAAGGCTTGCTTTGCTGGGTCTTTTATAAGGAATCTCCAGGTTGAAATTTTAGTAGCCTCTCTGGGCCAGAAGCTGAGCCTAGCCAGCACTTTCCATCAACAGGCCTGCAATACCTGTTAAATTGGGCAAACTCCTCTTCCCGTGGTTCCCAACATATGCTGAAGTTTCTGCCCCCGCCAGGAAGTGACCTTCTTTACTCACCTGGGGAGGCTGCTTGGAACTCTGTGAGCAAGGTATCCAGCCAACATTTCCACGAGGCCTTATGGCTCAATGTTCTATAAAGTCAACCTTAGTTCCTTAAAGCTGTCAGGTCATATCTGAGCCTATGCATGACTCTCAAATAGGACATCCCAGTCAAAGCCTTGGTCAAACAACCAGTATTTCCAATGGTGTCTTACTATAAAATGAACAGATTCTTATTGAACAAACAATTGTAATGGCCATGAAAGAAAGAATACTCACTGAGGTTTTGAATTTCAGACGGTTTAAGTAGAGAGAAAAGATAAATGCTCTAGATTACACAGATACTTTACGACATTTCTGTATATCATAGATGTCCTAAGAAGTTTTTCTTAATCTGGATAAGCAAACATTAAAGGACCAACAATGTTTCCAACAAGAGTTACAAAACCATAATTTTTATCAGTTCACTTAATCCTATGTTCCTAATTCTTGTTTAGCTTGAATGCAGCTTCTAGCTCTGGAAATTTCTACCCATTTTAGTACTAATTTAAAAGATGTCAAATACTGCATTTTTCCCAAAAGTCCTCTTTACAACTTTCCTTGAGGAAGAAACATGTTCTGTGACAAAATCTAAAGATCTGGCGAGAGTTCATTATGATGCAATTTGACAAAGAAATTCAGTGACACTTAACATTTTGATTAATAAAGGTGTTAAGTAATGATCTTATACCAAAACATTAAAACTTTAGGAACTGTATATATATTTGAGCAGTTGCAGCATTTATCCAGGCTATACAATCTAATGTGTATCATTGTACAACAGTGTTTTTCCAAGTAACTTGGCATCCTAAATAAAAGGGACTAATTGGTCAAAAGACTTCTCTACCATTTGAATACTGAGAAATTTGTTAAAAACCTTAGGAAGTTATAAAGCACATCCTAAATAGAATTACAAATTGTTATAAATCTGAAAACTCCATTTATTTAACCAAAGTGGCAATAAAAGATCTCATTTGCCTTTGGGATCCCTCAGCAAAACCTAACTTTTTTAACGTCAGAGAAGTTTTAACTAAGCAATCAAAGACCTGATAAAGATAAGACCTAAAACTTTGGCCTTCTTGACAAAAGAGAAACCCTTCATTTACATAGTCTTATCAAGAGCAGCCCAAAGGTCTGGAAAAAAACCTGTCTTTTGAACAGAGAGAAAAGCAGAATTTTAACCCTATTCCAATATAACTTTAAAATTTCATTTATCTCAACCTCACACATAAAATTCCTTTTCAATGATTTCCTTTCACGAACCTTCTACAACTTTCCTTTCCCTTAAACTTTGTCCCAAAGCCATTTCTTTCCAAACAACCAATCTCATTTAGGACAAAATTACTTTCTTTTACCCTCAACAAAAATGCACTTTCATTTCTTATATCTTTCTTACATATCCCCAATTTCCTGCATATAGGGTCGCTTTTCTTATTTTTCCCATCAGTCTGAAGTACACTTAGAATTTTAACTCATAGTAACCTTAGTCTCCCATTGAGGACTTAGTAACTAACTGAAAGATGTTTATACCAGAACTTTTCTGAGATGGTAAATTTATGAACCAATTAAGTACAAAGCAGGTTTTTAACAGTTTTAAATATCCCCAGTTGTTTTGCCACAAGACAAAAGCCCAAGCATCTACGGACCTCATCCTATACCAATACACCAATCACTAGTTGTGGCTTGTGCTTTAGTTTTTTTATCTTGTTAGACAGCCAATGTATTCAGTTTCATTTCATCATCAAGTAAAACCTTAACGTTTAAAGTTACCAAGAACCTTTAAAACTATTTTAACAATTACTCATGAAAACTATAGAACAGACCAAATTAACCATCCTTTTAACATACACTTGTTAAAAATTGGAGCAGAGATCATAAGAACCTTTTTGACTTTTGGCAGATTCAGATAGAACATAAGTTTCTGTTTTTATTTCAAACCAACAAACTTAAACTGAAACACAGAATAAGTTTCACTTGAGCCCAGGTAGCCCAGGGACCCTTTGTTCCCTAGTTAATTTTTGACCTGGAAATTTGGTGCAAAGAATCTTACTTCTGTAGTCTTTTGTTTCTCATCACCTAGGGCAGAGGGAGAAGCTGGCCTTGCCTGAGACCTGAGCCAGTTATGCAGGCCGGCCCTTCTCCACCCAGGTGGTACAGAAAGGAATGGGGGAAGGGAGTGCAAGAGAAGAGGCTCCCAAGGTGGGAGGGGGCAGAGAAGGAGAGTTTCCAGTTTTAAACTTTTCTCCAATTATAGCTGTTAACCTGGGAAATGAGTGAGGGAAAAGCCCTCACTTCTACAAGGCAGAGGAACACAGAGAGAGTCAGCGTCCCCTTCAGAATGATTTTATCTCAGCCAGACCTATAAGGTCTCCTTCTCTGCACAGTCCCAACCCCATGTTCTAATGAGGTGGTGTTGCAAAGACAGACAAAGGGTAGGGGTGCCCTCTCTAATGAGGAGACCAGTCAGATGCCCACCTGGCCATGTCCCGAAGGAACTTAGGTGACGCTTAGCCATAGAGGACTCAGCGTTGTGACTTACTACCGGAAGCTGTTCAGTGCTGCCATAGACACTCGGCAGGCTTGCCAGACTGAGCTGCACATTCACACTCACATACACACCAGAGGTTATTACATTCCCTCCCATAGACTTTCCACAGACAAGACCAAAAATAATGACAATAACAACTGGACAAACAAGTACAGAAGTGGCCACAAAACAGGTGTTTACAGATTTACTAAAGGGCCAAGGGACGTCTCCGTGTGGCCCTGGGGTGGGAAGTCATGTCCAGGCTTCCACTTAATACTCCAGACATAAAGCACATGTGCATTTAAAATTTAGATGACAAACTAGCTTACCTCCGGAGGTTCAGACAGGTGACTCTCACAGATTACTGGCGCCATTTTCAGGGTGGGAGAAAAGACAAGAGTGTCTCCCCAGCTCCCAAAACCTAGATGTTCCTGGGAGTGCCTTTTGCTCTTAGCCCCCGAGGCTGGGAGGAGACAATGAGGCATATCACACCCCAGTAGATGCAGAAACAAAGAGTGGGAGGGGAAGCCAGAAATGCTACTGAAGAGCTCCAATACTTTTGGTTCCTCGGGCGGCAGTAATTTTCTTGGCTGCTAAGATCCTAGGAGAAAGAAAAGGTTTTAACCAGGGTGGGGAGGTCGAAGGTTCCATCTTCTGGCTATCCAACCCTGAAGGTTGGCCATTTGTTCCTGCAAAAAAGAGATCTTTCCTTTCCTGATATCCACTGATAGATTGTGAGCTCGAATCCCACTTCCTTGAAGTGAATTAGAACTAGGTCTAGGGGGTTCAAAGTAGATTGTCCCATGTCCTCGTCAGTCCAAAGAAAATAGAACAACCCAAAAAAACAGAGTTAAGACACAGACTGCAGGAATTAGTTCTCCTGGTCAATGGAGGAGAAAACAAAAGTGAGATGATGGTCTTTGCACGCTTTCCAAAGAAAAATATGTGGGGTTTAGACCCCAAAGTCCCATAAAAAGACAGATGGGGGACTTTAACCCCATTTTCTTAAGCGTCTTCATCAGTCAGAGTCACACACACACACACAAATTACACTTAAGCAAGCCAGCGCACAGAGAAAGACATACACACAGGATTTCACTGCTACTACACAATACACCATAGACCAAACCTTTTACAGACACAGGGAGGTTTTATTTACCCTGCTCCAAACCCTTTACGGACACAGGGAGGTTTTAATTTCCCTGCTCCAGTGGGTCCAAGACGTCTCTTGGAACCCATGGCCATGAGCATCCGTGGCACGTCTGCCTGGCTCCTTGGGACCCCAAAACCTCAAACAGGAATTCCAAATAGTGAATCGACCAAACAAGCAAAAAAAAGACTCAGACACAGAAGGACAAGAAAATGAGTGCACTCAAGCCGGCGACCAGGCCCAGCATGTCGGGGTCCCAGGGGTTCTGGGGAGGCGGACATTCCGGCCAACGCACCAGATGAAATGCCCAAGGTATCAATATCACCCCAAAACCAGAAACCGCCAGGGAGACCGAGTCACGCATGTAAAAGCAAAGGGCAGTTTTATTATGGCTTAGGCTCGCCGGGCCTAAGTTTGGTCTCACAGCCTTCACCAATGCAGTGGATCCGTGCTGAGAGCCCCGAACAAGGGCTGAGTAGGGTTTTTATGGGGTTTGGGAAGGGGGAGTTACAAGAAATTGTGACATCCAATCATTATTGTATAACAGCATTGGCAGTAACTCTACCCATACACATTGTCCAGGGTGTTCGTTACTTTTGGCGGGACCCAATTACAACATGTAGGGTATCTTTGAAATTAACCAATTACAGAGCGAATTCAGGGTCTTGTTAGGTGACTATCGGGTTAACTTTAACATTAGGTAGCAGGGTCCAATCTGAAGTTCCAATCTGCAGGCCTCACCTTTAGGAATGTGGGGAGAGGTAGCTGGCCTTCCCTGATTGGATACCACAAAGTGGTCTCTTCTGCCCCAGGTAATGTATAACCGCCTAATGGTTCCAGAGAGACTGACCTTAGGCCTTCTAGCTTAGAGGGGAAACTTAAAGCCTGTCATGGCGTGTGTTTGGTTCAGACTCATGTTCTTACAATAGGTGGGAGCGTGCAGGCTGGTGGGGGCCCCAGAGAAGACCCGGGTCCTCTGCCCGGCTCCACATGGTAGGCTCCGGCTGTGGGAGTCCTGCTGTGGGCTGGGGTGCCATGGCTGCCCCGTGTGGTTGAGACCTCAGTGCTGGGAAAGGGGCTCTGGAGGACCCAAGGCTGCAGTGTGGGGGCTCCGGGGAGGATACTGCCTGGATGGCTGTCTCCACAGAGGAGGGAAGTGGGCTCAGCAGGAGATGGGCAGGGGGGTGAGCGGGTCCCTCTGGGGCGCCTTCCTGGTGCTGCCTGCCTGGGAGCTGGCAGCTGACAGGCATCTCACGTGCTGGCCACAAGCCGGGCGTTCCTAAAGGGCCCTGCGGCCTGGGTGGGCTCTGTCCAGCAGTGTCAGCAGCAGGTCCGTTCTCGGGGAGCTCATGCCCAGTCAACCTTGGCAGAAGGCAGAAGATAGGTCTGTGCTCTGGGCATTGGCCCTGGATGAGTGATGTGAAGGGTCCCGTGTGCCAACCCCTGGCCCAGGGCAGCAGCGGCAGGAGCAGATGCTTATGTCTCCCTGAGGGACCCTGGGCTCGAGGGTCTGCTCTGGAGGGTGAGGATAGGGCCCAGGGGTATCCGGGACACCTGGTAACCCAAGGGGCCTGGGGACACCTCCTGGCTGGGGGTGGGCTCCCCTACCTGACCACTGGTCCAAGCTGGGGCTCCAGAGGCCACAGGGGCAGTTCTGGCCATGACCAATGTCTCACTGCTAGTTCCCACCAGACACGCTGACCCTGTGCTGCTCAGAGTCCTCTGGCACCTTCTTGGCTGCAGGACCCCCACCGGAAGGGATGGGCTGCTGGGTGGAAGTGTGCTGGCTGGTGGGGCCCACAGGCAGGTTTTATGAATGGCCTGAGGCACTGTGGGCCCACCCGCTGCTACCCACCTTGCCTCAGGCCCTCACAAAATCCACCAAGGACCCCAGGTCGGGAGGATGCATTGGGCAGGACCCCTCCTCAGGCTGTTGCTGACCCCCTGAGCTGGGTGGGAAAATGTCGACCTCAGACCTGGAGGTGGGCCCCTCTGCCGGTGGACCCACTTGGTCACAGGAGTTTCTGGCCTGGAGAGTGTCACTGCAGGGCCAGCTTCCACTGTACCACCATGACACAATCTGGCTCATACACCCGACCTGCTGGGGGCTCAGCCCACTTCTTGGTCTTGTGTGATGTAAGGGCGGGGGCTTCTCCATGCTGGACACTCCTCCTGAGCTCTGGGGACATGGAGTTCCAGTGGCTGAGGGTTCTGGAGCATGTTCAGTCCAGTATGGACTGGTTCAGTCCCAGTTGGGTGTGTGGGCTCTGAGGCAGAGGCTAGCCTCCCCCGGCCCACGCTGCATGGAGCACAGTTGCAGCCTGAGCCCATGTCTGATGGGCCGTCCTCCTGCTCCTTGGGGCCCTGGGCATGTCAGGTTTGTCCTGCCTGTGAGGGGTCTGCTGGGTGATCATTGTCAGCAGGGGCGGGGTTCCTGTGGGCAGAGGGCTCAAGGAGGAGTTTTTGGGTCTGTCCTAAGCCTCTGTGTGGTTCCCCCATGAGAAGGTCGCAGGCAGAATCTCCCCTCTCTTTTGGTCCCCCTGGGGTGGGGGTGGAAGGCTGGCACCCCCAGCCCAGCTCCCCCTGCAGCAGCCTCAGCCCCTCCCCTGCACTGTCAGTGCACTGTACACCGCCCCCACCTGACAGGTGCAGGGTCATGAGCAATGGGACTTGGGAGACAGGCCAGCACCCCGCCTGGGCCACAGGCTCACAGAGCACTTGCAGGGGTCGGCTTAGCTCTGGGTCAGTTCAGGGCTAGCTGCCCCCACCCCAGCCTCTGCCTGGTTCGCTCTGCAGTGAGTGTCTCCATGTGGAGCCCGGCTCCCCATCCTCTGTGGCTTCCCCTCCCCAGAGAGGCCTTAGCACAGCATGAGGAGGGAAGTGGATGGGAGAGCTCAGGGAGCAGGGAGAGGAGGTAAGGGCTGGGCTGCGGGGAGGGCTCCCTGCAGAGGACCTGCCAGCTGCCTGTCCACTGTCCACATGCCCAGGCCTGAGCCCAGGGTGCAGGGGGTCCTGCTGGGAGGAGGGCTCAGTGCTGTCCTCTGGTCCTTGGAGGGGGCCTCCCGGGGAGCAAAGCTGGGCAGGTGGGAGGAGGAGGCCGGCTCTGGAGGTCAGTGCTGTCCATACCCTTTCCTCCCAGGGGCTTGCACTGCACCTAGGGACCCAGCCCTGCCTCGGGACAGCACCGACTTGGGGTCTGCAGCCTCCGATGACAATTGGGAGGGGATAGCCCAGCCCAAGCAGGAGGCACTGGGCCCTGGGGAGGGAGGCTGGTTTTGAGTGTAGGCCATGTCACTGTGGGAGGTACTACCCCAGGACCCACAGTGACAGAAGCTCAGACAATATGTCCTGTCCCCGAGGCCCGGGTAGGGCCCTGTTGACAGCTGCTCAGCCTGTCCTGGCCGAGGCCACGGCCCCTTCAGCCTGCCTCTGAGGGCAGGCAGAGGCAGGTGTCCTCCTGGTAGGTGGAGTGTGAGCTGGGCTGGGAGCTGGGGCCTGATGGAGGGGCCCTGGGTGTCCTGGGTCCTGACCCTGACATGACTCATCTGCAGTTTGTGGTGAGGAGCTGGGCATCTAGGACTGGGACTCTGTGCTCACTGTCCAGCTGGGCTTGGGCAACGTTGCTCACAGGTCCTGGGCCCCTCAACCTCTGTGTGCACACAGGCCTGTGGTTTCCTCCTGCCCGACCCCAGTCCAGCCCTCTGGCCATGCTGGATGCCATCTCCTCGTTCAGAATCCGTCAGCCCTGGAGGCCCTCTTGACGGACCTCAGCATGAGGGGCCCTTCTCTATAGGTCCAGAGGCTAGAGGTCTATGCCTCAGACACAAATGGGTGAGCCGCCAGGCCCAGGGGCAGAGGGATCAGGCCTGGGGGCAGGGGGTGGCCCGCAGGCAGCATGTGGTGCTGGCCTGGTTTCTGCTATGAGGGGCATCACTGTGGTCCCCGTAGTTTTAAACCACTGTGTGACGCCCTATGACAATAACCGGGCTTGGTTTCTGCAGGCGGGGCTGTTGGGAGGCACTTCCTCAGGACGTGGAGGGCCCAGGGGCCACGAGGGAGCTGTCCTGGGACCGAGACTCTGCCAGTTGCCAGAGTGAGAGCCTGAAGGCCACAGTCTGCATCCCTGGGTGGGCTGGGAGGGAAGAGGACGTGCCCAGCACACCTGGGCTGGTGCAAGGTAGACGCCAGGACTGGGAGGCGTGGGGCAGGCTGGCTGTGGAGGTGAGGTCTGCTGCGTTGGTGGAGCTCAGAACAGCTGCTCCAGGGTGGGCACAGCAGCATCGGGGACCACGAGCTGGCCAGGGAGAAGCTGTCCACTGCAGGAGCCTGCAGTGGGCTGGCAGGGGCTTGGGGCTCGGCTCAGATCTGAGGGTCACTGGATGGGGGGGCAGAGGGTGAAGAGGGTGCCCAGTGCTGCCCCACAGCTTCCAGACAGGCCCTGTGAGGGGACAGTTCCCAACACCCCTGCCCTTTGCCTTGGCCTCCCAGGCTGCCCTTCTGGGAGCCTTGGGCTGTGTCTGGAAGTCACACAGTAGATGTGGTCACACCGCCCGCCCCCCAGTTAAAATTCTTGATGTTCTGCTGCCAGTGTCCCAGGAAAGTCCACCCAGCGGGGGTGCCCTGGCTGGGAATGGAAGCCTGGGTGAGGGCAGGGGCAGAGTGTGCTTAGGAGGAGCCCGGGGACCCCACGACGTGCAGCAGAGGCCCAGAGCCAGGGGGCCAGCCTCCTGGCTGAGAGTTGGATGAGGCTCTGGACAGTGTCCTTCCCAGGAACCTGGGGGCATGGAGGGGAGTGCAGCTCTGGGCCCCGAGCAGGGGCTTTCCCTGGGGGCCACGCACTGTCTCTCCCTCGGGCCCTGACCAGAGCCTGCATGGCCCGGCCAGGATGGGACCCACGTCCTTGAGGATGGCACTCTCTGCGAGGTGCCCCACTCCCTGCCCACCTTGATCTGCCCATGATGTTCGTGAGCCTGTATGTTGGGGCCTAGTAGGCAAAAAATACCCTCAAACAATATTTGGCCTCCTGGGCCCCACATATGGCCTCTGTTCATCCTATGATTTTCTCATTGCTTTGCAAAGAGACATATCCTTTTAGGCTTTGAATCAACTTGGGTCAGTCAGTGGCCTTCCCTTACTTTATTTTCTGGTTCTTTGTCTGCTGTTGGAAGTGAACATAATCCTCTGCCAAAAGATTTGCTTAGAAAAGGATGAGCATCTGACCCTTGAATAAGTGATGAAGGGCCTTAAGGAATGTATATCTCCTCATAGAATTCTTCAGGTTTATCTTATGCTTCAAACCGGACTATTATTAGGGGACTCCTCTTTTGTAATGACTTAATCCTGTTACTTACTACTGTCCTGATAAGAATGACCCTTTATGGAGCATGTCTTCAAGGACCTTGAACTATGTAACCAGTAAAGAAATGATGTAATCACCCATGGTATATAAGACCCTGGTTATCTTAATAAATTGTGGCTTTACCACCATCCACCTTGTCTGTCTTGTGTGTCTCGTCTGTCTTGTCTGTCTTGTTCATCTCCTCTGTCTTCTTTTCTAGAGATATTGCGCTGACACCAACCCCCTACTTGGGACCTTTCAACTGTGGTGTGTGGGCTGGTCCCCTGCACTCGTTCCCAGCTTAGTGTGGGCTCAGCTCCAGCGTCCACTCCTGTCAGCCTCCCGGGGTCTCCAGGGGTCCTGCCCACCAGGAGTTGGTCCAGGGTAGACGCTGTCCTTCCTGCTCAGGTCCAACTTGAGCAGGTTTGTTTCTGCCAGTGGGGGTTGTGTGGCCACCTCAGAGCCATGTGAATCCCTGGCTGTGATGGATGTGGACCTAGGGTCCCGCCCTGACCCTCAGAAGCCAGGCTGGAGGGCCCTGCGGCTCTGGCTGGTTTTTGCTGCTGGGTCTATCACTGTGGGCGTAGCTACCATAGTAACACAGTGGAAAGTTCCTTGTCAAAAACCCCCTGTGTGTGGTGGAGGGGCCCCTCCCCTGCCCGAGGCCCAGGCTCCCAGTGGGGCATGTCTGCATAGGTGCCCAGTGCTTCCCCACGTGGTGGGGAGCTGGCGTGGTCCGGCCCCCCTTGCCTGCCCTGTCTCCCCAGGGACACCAGCTGCAGGGGTGTGGGCACAGGGGGTGTGGTGGTGCCCCCGGGGCTCTCACACCCCCTCAGGGCGTGTGCCCACATCTGTGACACAGGCTGGGGAAGAGTGTCCACTTTCGGGGGGCTGTGTCTGCAGCCTGTCTCCAGGGTCCCTGAGGGCCTCCTGGTGAGGCCAGGTTTGGACCAGGCCAAGGGGACCACTGAGCATGGGATGGACGGTCCAGCCAGACCAGTTAAGGGGCCCCTGGGTCTCTCCGTCCTCCCTGAAGAAATGTTTGCAAAACCAGGTTCACACAGCCGTCCCTGAAGGGGAGTCCCTCCTGCCTTTCCAGGTCCCTCAGGGCAGTGCCCCAGCCTGCGTGGGGAACAGGTGTTGGGGTGCTGTGGGGTGTGGGTGATGTGGAGTGTGGGTGCTGTGGGGTGTGGGGTGCTGTGGGGTGTGGGATGATGCGAGGTGTGGGGTGATGTGAGGTTGGGGTGATGTGTGGTTGGGATGATGTGGGGTGTGGGGTGAAGTTAGGTTGGGGTGATTTGGGGTGTGGGATGATGTGAGGTTGGGGTGATGTGAGGTGTAGGGTGCTGTGGATTTGGGTGACGTGGGGTGTGGTGTGCTGTGGGGTTAGGGTGATATGAAGTTGGGGTGATGTTGGGTTTGGTGTGCTGCTGGATTGGGTGGTGTGATGTGGGATGTGGGGGAAATGAGGTGTTGGGTGTGGGGTAATATGGGTGGTGTGGGGTGTGGAGTAATGTGGGGTGTCTTGTTGGGTGCTGTGGGGTGTGGGGTATTAGGTGCTGTGGGGTATGGGAGCTCTGTGGTGTGGGTTTGGGTGCTGTGGGGTGTGTGAGGTGTGGGTGCTGTGGGGTGTGGGGTGATGTGGGGTGTGAGGTGCTGTGAGGTG
>PJEM01019279.1:0-16373 GCA_004023845.1 Helogale parvula
GGGGAGCGGAGGAGGGAGAGAGAGCTGGGGAGAGAGAGGGATACAAAACTTGAGAGACTATTGAATGCTGAAAATGAACTGAGAGTTAAGGGGGAAGGGGGTGGGGGGAAAAGAGGTGGTGGTGATGGTGGAGGGCACTTAAGGGGAAGAGCACTGGGTGTTGTATGGAAAACAATTTGATAATAAAATATTATGGAAAAAAAATAAAATATAGAACTGATATATACCATAAAAAAAAAAAGGAAAGGCTGTCCTGAGTTCTTTGTCTAAAGCTTAAAATATGTGGTCGAGACATACTGTCCACCTAAGGTGATCCCCTGCAAGGAAAGAGTCAGCACCCCAACCCCACTTTCCTCCCCCACTGCTGGGGCTTTCCACTGGCCAACCAGATGGTACGGGCTCCCAGGTAAGGCACGCAGGTGGCCGGAGCAGAAAGCAGGATGGAGATGTGGAGAGGGAGGATCTGGAGAAGCAAAGAGAAGATAACTGGCGAGTGATAGAAGCCTTTTTTTTTTATTCAAATTTAATAACTTTCTTTCAGCTCAAATAGCTATAAGGTCAGAGTTTGAACTTCATTTCCAGCCCTTTCCAGGGACAGACAATGTCAGGTCCTGCAAACTTCTTTTAATATAGTCTTTGAAAAAAATTAATACAAAATAGGAAGTCCTAAGGATTTTTACTTATGTGAGTCCTTCTTTTTTATTGACATGTTTCCCCCCCATTTTTTGGCCAAGAAATAAAATGTAAAAGGATTGAAATCTAAAAATATTACAGCAAAGCTTTGCTGTTCACACAGCTAAGTATAAAATACTTAGATAAAACTACAATCCTGTTCCCTCCTCAACTTTTCACATTCATTGAACAACCACTATGCCCCGAAGTACCTTGTAATACACTGAGATGCAAAGGTAAATATAAACAAACCTTACCTGTGTTGGCTCAATCAAAAAAGATTGCAGATGGGTAGGCAATTCATTCCTGTTTGTTTTTAGATCACAAAGAGTAGTTCAGAAGATGTCACTGGCTCCCGCCTTGGTCTGGTTTGGGCCTCACTGACATTTCTAAGCTCCTTCTCTCAGTTCTTCCTCCTCACAGGGCCTGTGTGACTCCTCATGACTCTCTTTGTGGTAGGGAAATGATGATAGGACTCCAAGCCTCCTACCCTCACACCCACAAACCCAGAGTCAAAGTCTATGTGTCACAGTAAAGTTCTGGGTTCACTCTGATTGGGCAGGTTTAAATTACCCTTGAACCAATCACTGGAACCAGGAAAATAAGACATTCTGATTAACTTAAGTTAATGAGAGCACATCATTTGGGTTGAGTATGGAAACAATCCAACCCAACATCCTGATAATGGAGAAGGGACAGATCCCCGAGGACACTCTGATATCTTTTGGTGAAATGGATGCCAGAAAGAAACCATCACAACATAAAGACATATGCAAGACTAAAAATTCTTTTTTATGATTAGCTTTTCAAGTGATTTACAAAAATCACATAAACATGTGATTATCAGTTGCCTGAGCATTTAAGTGACATCTAATTTTCTTGTCATATATATTGGCTGTTTCATTGAGTATTTTCTCTTTTGCCTAAATACCGCAATTTTAAAAGCTAAGAAAATCAAATGGACATTGTTTCAAAGTGATCAACCTAGCTGCCCAATTAGCAAACCCTTATTTCTCCTTATTTCTCCTCAAATTGGTAGAAGTGGAAAATTTATGTCAGTTCTAGACAGAAGGAAGTGTGTCTTCTATATTCCAAGAACTTTGAGAATATTTGTAAGATGTAATATATGCAACGCCAGATTTTAAAAAAGAGTTTATAAAACCCTGAGTCATGACGTAAATAGGAATTGGCCACCTGGAAAGCAAGTGAGTGGAACCCTGAGCCAAACTTGTACAAATGGCAAAAGCTAGAGAAAAGGAAATGTCATGTAGAAATTAGTAGGAGAGCAAATGTCAGCCCTGCACTGACTGGGAAGGGGTGACTCCTAATCATGCAGTGAATGAGATGGTTGGAAAGAGGGTCTTGCTCAGCTAGCTTATGCCTGCTATAATAATCTTATGAAAATAAATTTGTTTCGACAGATGCAGCTTTAGGCTTCATAGCTGAACTTACCAATAGTAGGTATCCCATTGACAACTTGGCTTCTCATCTAAATTCTTTCTTTTACTCTTTGCCCACCCCTAACATATTGAAGAAAAACCCAAATAAAGTCAGTTTGGACCTATCTGCAATTCCAGCATAAAAAGAGGTCCCCCTGAAAGTATGAATACATGCAGAAGCACAGAAACGGATCTGAAAAATCAAAATAAATGTTTTCCTATGAAAGAGGCTTGCCAAAATAGAGAGTAAACTTTAGAAATCTTTATAATTTCAGTAAGATTTTACTTTTGTAATGCTTATTTATTTTGGGGAGAGAGAGAGTATGATACAGGGAGGAGCAGAGAGAGAGGGAGACACAGAATCCAAAGCAGGCTCCAGGCTCTGAGCTGTCAGCACAGAGCCCTATGCAGGTCTCAAACTCACAAACTGCGAGATCATGACCTGAGCTGAAGTCAGGACTCAACCAACTGAGGCACCCAGGCACCCCAATTTCAATAAGATTTTAAGACATTGTGTTTAATTACAAGAAAAAATCTGGATTAGAAAAACATACTTTAAGATAAAAAGTAAAATTACTGGGGGCACCTGAGTGACTTAGTTGGTTGAGCATCCAACTCTTAATTTTGGCTCAGGTCATGATCCCAGGGTCGTGGGACCAAGCTCCATGTTGGGCTCCAAGCTGAGCATGGAGCCTGCTTAAGATTCTCCCTCTCTCTCTTTCTCTCTCTCTCTCCCTCCTTCCCTCCCTTTCTCCCTCTGCTCCTCTCCCCTTCTCTCTCTCTCTCTCTCTCTCTTTCTCTCTCTCTATCCCTCTCTCTCTCTCTCTCTCTCCAACAAAATAAAACAAGCCAGAATTACTGAATTTAAGGATATCTCATTGGCACCAATGAGGCTGCTGGGTACGGTAGAAAACAAACCATGATTTGAAGGCAGTGTCAGGAAACTATCCCAAGAATAAAATTGTATTTGTTAAGAAATGATGAGTTCTTAGCACTCTGCCATGTACTTTGAAAATGTATTAATATAGTTCATTTTCAAAGTACTGTTTTCAACAAGTATTATTATTATTCACATTTTATAGTTGAGGAAAACGCTACATAGGAAGGTTAAGTATGTTATCCAACAGCAAACCCACAATTATTAATGTGGACTAGATATGAGTTTTAAACCCACTGCTATTTTACTCAATAGCCCATGCTCTGCTTTCACAAGTAAGCTCCTCTAAATCATCAAAAAATGGATAGTATTTCAATGCTATCTAAATTATCCTAGACCAGTCTTTTTTCTATAAAAAGCCAGAAGGCCAATATTTTCAACTTTGTGGACCACACAGCCTCTGTTACAACTATTCAGCTCTGCCATTGTAGGGAGAAAGCAGCCACAGACACTGCACTAATGGTCATGACAGTCCCCCAATAAAACTTTATTTACAAAAACAAGTGGTAGATTAGATTTGGCCTGTGGGCCATAGTATGACAACCCATATGCTAGAGAGCATATAAACGATAAGAAAATAATCATTTTTAAGAAGCTACCACAGCACTAATACCAAAATAATCATGCACAAAAATTTTTAATTATCTCACATATAAAAAGCCAAAGTACAGGGGCACCTGGGTGGCTCAGTCAGTTAAGCTTCCAATTTCCACTCAGGTCATGATCTCACAGTTCATGAGTTAGAACCCCACATGGAGCTCTCTGCTGTCAGTGCTGAGCCTGCTTGGGATCTTCTGTCTCCCTCTCTCTCGGCCCCCCTCCCCCTGCCCCTAAGAAATAAATAAACATGAAAAAAAATCAAGTACAAATAAAATTTTTGCAAAATGAAACTGGCAGGAAGACCATTACACAGTGACCAAATGAAGTTTGTTCTAGTAGTGTAAGTGGGTCTAACTTTTAAAAATCTATTATTATTATAATAACATAAATAAAATAAATGAAACATATTATAAGTTTAGATAGGTTAGATTAAATAGGTTTTTCAGAATTCAACATGCATTTCTAACTTTCAAAAAAGTGATAAAATATGAATAACAGTATTACTTTAGTATGATAAACAGTATGCCAAAAAATGTGGACATTGTAAAAAAGACTTACATACTAAAGACATCTTCATGAAAATTAGATAAAGATAGCCTTTTCCAACACTGTTATTTAATGTTATTCTGAAAGTTCTCACTGAGAAAAAAACATATTAGTAAGCAGAGGCTAAAATTATAATAATTTACAGGTGACATAATTGCTATGGGAACTAATAAGTAAAAAAGCAAGTTAGTTGGAAAGTCATCACTCCATCCTAACAAAAAATAAAATGCTGAATAACTGAAAATCAAGAACTCTTCTTTGGACAAGTGAACACACAGAATCACAACTTACTGCAGCACAAGCCCAGAGGAGAAACTTCCATGGGAACCAGCGCCAGGATAGGAAAACCTAAATTGTAATTAATGAAATGCTGGAGACTCAGTGTGGACAATTCTGAAAATTAAACACTCAAATTGGAGACTACTCTTATGGGGGTAACCTACTTTAGTGAGTTTTACCTCCAGGAGTTCTGCCAGAATCTCAGAGTGAAGATCAGAGAAAAAGAGAAAAATCTGGTTTCTGGCAAGAGAAGAAGTAGTAACCATTGTGAAATATGCCAAAGAATTCTGTTCAATAAGCTCTGCCCTCAAAAGACAGTAACTTATCAGAGATTAACCCACTTGGTATTTTACTACAACATAAATGACCTGGAAGAAAAATTATAACCAACTCCAGCTCCTTCTAGCCACCAGAATTGTAAAGAAAATCTTTCATCAGAGAACAACAGAAACTAGTTCCACACAAAGAAATAACAAGTATCAGAAATAACTACAGGGCTCCGGGGGGACTCAGTCTGTTGAGCTTCCAACTTCAGCTCAGGTCATGATCGCACAGTTTTGTGGGTTCAAGCCCCACATTGGGCTCTGTGCTGACAGTGCAGGGTCTGCTTCAGATTCTCTGTCTCCCTCTCTCTCTGCCCCTCCCTGCATGTGTTCTCTCTTCCAAAACTAAATAAACCTTTAAAAATTAATAACTACATATATAGTTTATAGGTAAACACAAAGCTGTTTTCTTAGTAATTAAACTGTTTTAAAAGATAATTGAGGGGCGCCTGGGTGGCTCAGTCGGTTAAGCATCCGGCTTCAGCTCAGGTCATGATTTCACGGTTCGTGGGTTCAAGCCCCGCGTTGGGCTCTGTGCTGACAGCTAGCTTAGAGCCTGAAGTCTGCTTCAGATTCTGTGTCGCCCTCTCTCTCTGACCCTCCCCTGCTCACCATGTCTCTCTCTGCCTCTCAAAAATAAATAAAAAACATAAAAAAATTTTTTAAGATAATTGATTGTTAAAATAAAAATTATAGTGCCATATTATGGGTTGTATTAATGCATGTAGAAGTAAAGAGCATGAGAACAATTGTACAAGGCTGGGAAGTGAGAAATAGAAGTACTCTTTGTAAGGTTGCTGCACTATATGTGAAATCCTGTATTATCACTTGAAGATTGATGGTCATAAATTCTGCAGCCACTAAAGCAACCACTAAAATAACACAACAAGGAGTGATAGCTAATAAACCTAAAAGGGAGGAAAAATGGAATCATAAAAAATAATTCAAAAAGCAAAAAGGAACACAGAATAGATAAGATAAACAGAAAACAATTTCAGCCATGATGTTTAAATTAAAACATATCAATAATCATATTAAATGCAAATGGTCTAAACAACCCAATTAAAGAGTACAGAGACTGTCAAGTTGAACACAAAAAATAAGACCCAATTGTATGCTGCCTAAAGGGATTTACTTTAAAATTTAAAGATACAAGTCAAAACAAAAAGGATTGAGAAAGATATAACAATCATAATACTAATCTAAAGAATGGTGGACTAGCTATATTCATATCAGACAAAATTGATTTTGAGGTAAAGAATATTACTAGGGTCATAGACATTTATTTCATATTGATAAAAGCATCAATTTATCATGAGACATAATATAAATATTTATATACTTAGTAACAGAGCTTCAAAATGCATGAAGCAAAAATTGATAGAATAGTAAAGAAAAACCACAAATATATTTAGAGAATATAATCAATAAAATAATCAATAAAATCTATAATCAATAAAATAAAGATGTAGAGAACCTGTAATGATATAAAAGACTTGAATAGTATTAACCACCTGCTTGCCATAATTGACATTTATAAAAAATTCTACCTAAGGACTTCTGGAGAAGATGGTGGAGTAGGATGACCTTAAGCTCACCTCATTTCATGTATACAACTACAGATAACAGTCACATCAGTGTAAATACCCCAGAAGACGATGCAGAGACTGGCAGAACAAACTCAACAACTAAAGGTAGAAAAGAGACCACGTTGAAGGGAGTAGGAAGGGCAGAAAAACAGTCGGGAGGTAACCCTCAGGGTCTGTCCACTGGAAGGAGGGAGCGCGGGTGTGAGAAGAGAGAAACAGGTTATTGCCCCAGGAAGCCCACATGAAGAAGACAAATTCACATAACATTTGGCTTTGGAAATCAGAAGGCTGAATTTCATGAGCCCTTACAACCAGCAGGACACAAAACCTGGAACTTTAAACATCAGTGGGATGGGCTCTGCAAGAGCCCAGAGGGAGATAGGGTACTGAGTCCTTGCTCTTAAAGAGACAGCACAAAAAAAAACAGCCTGTGGAAATATAGCATAGAAGCAGCAGTTTGAAAAACACCTGCCTCAGTTCTGGCGTTGGAGATCCCCTCCCCCAGAAGGCCAGCACAAACAATGCCAACACCATGTCTCAACCACTCATTTTGCAGGGCCTTGATTCTGGCAGCAACATCAGATGGTCACCTCCTGCGGTGGATTCATGCCGCTTGTTAAAACTGCACTCCCCACTCATGTGCACTTCATGGACCGGCCATGGCATGTCTCACTCTCAGGAGTGGCTGTATGGCCCTTGTGGAAGAGGACCTGTGCCACCTTGTTAAAAGTGCATGCCCCATTCACTACTTTTGACAGCAAGAGATGTAGCTGACTTTCCTAACACACAAAAGTTAGACAAAATGTGGAGACAGAGGAATATGTCCCAAATGAAAGAAGTGGGAAAAATCATAGCAAGAGACCTAAGCAAAATGGAGCTAAGTAATATGCCTGACAGAGAATTTAAAGTAGTGATCATAAAGATACACAGTGCACTTGAGGAAAGAGTGGAGGACATCAGTGAGACCCTTACTAAAGAGATTAAAAAAGAACCAATCAGAGATGAATAACACAATGACTAAAATTAAAAATATACTAAATGGAATAAATAGCAGGCTAGAAGAAGCAGAACTAATCAGCGACCTGGAGGATAGAGTATGCAAAGTAATCAAGCTCAGCAAGTGAGGGGGTTGGGGGTGAGAAGTATGCAGAATGCTTTAGATTTAGGAAACTAGTTGACTCCATCAAGCCTAATAATATTCCCTTTATAGGAATCCCAGAAGAAGAGAGGGAAAAGGGGGCAGAAAATTTATTTGAAGACATAGTAGCTGGAAACTTCCCGAATTTGAGGAAGGAAACAGAAATTCTAATCCAGAGACACAGAGATTCCTCCAATAAAATCAACCTAGGAGGTCCACACCAAGACACAGAGTAACTAAAATGGCAAAAAGTAGGGATAAAGAAAAGTTTTTAAATTTGCAAGAGAAAAGAAGACAGTTACATACAAAGACAATCTCTAAGGCTATCAGCAGATTTTTCAATAGAAACTCTGCAGGCCAAAAGGGAGTGGCATGATATATTCAAAGCGCTAAAAGGGATATCTAGTAAGGCTATCATTCAGAATAGAAAGGGAAGACAAAGGGTTTCCCAGAAAAACAAAAGTTAAAGGAATTCATGACTACTAAACCAGCCCTACAAGAAGTGTTAAGGGGGATTCTGTGAGTAGAAAACAAAAACCATAAGTAAGAGTAAGAAAAATAAGAAGCAGAAAAGTAAAAAATAAGTGTACCCGTAAAGATCAGTGAAAGGATTCACAAAATAAAAGAATGTAAAGTAAGACACCATATACATAAAATGTGAGGAGAAAAGGAGTAAAGAATGGACTCAAACTTAAGCAATTATTAACTTAATATAGACTGCTATATCCAAAAGCTGTTATACAACCTAAACATAGCCAATAATCAAAAACCAATAATAGATATGCAAAAAATAAAGAGACAGGAATCCAGTATATCACTAAAAAAAGCCAGCTTATATAGAGAGAAGACAGCAAGAGAAGAAAGGAATAGAGATCCATGACAACAATATAAAACAAATAACAAAATGGCAGTAGATATATACCTATCAATAATTATTTGAAATGTGAAGAACTAGGGGTAACTAGGTGGCTCAGTTGGTTGTCTGACTTTTGATTTCAGCTCAGGTCATGAGTTCACAGTAAGTTCAAGCCCTGCATTGGGTTCTGCACTGACAGTGTGAGCCTGCTTGGGATTCTTATCCCCTCCCTCTCTCTGACCCTCCCCCACTTCCCTCATTCATGCTCTCTCTCAAAATAAATAAATAAACTTAAAAAAAGTTAAATTCAAAGGACTAATGATCCGATCAAAAGACATAGGATGAGGGATGCCTGGGTGGCTCAGTCAGTTAAGCAACCAACTCCTGGCTTCAGCTCAGGTTATGATCTCATGGTTGGTGAGTTTAAGCCCCACATCAGAGTCTGCGTTGACTACGTGAAGCCTGCTCGGGATTCTTTCTCTCTCCCTCTCTCTCAAAATAAATAAATAAACTTAAAAAATTATTTAAAAAAGAGATAGGATGACAGAATGGATAAAAAAAATCCATCTATATGCTGCCTACAAGAGACTCACTGCAGACTTAAAGGTGCCTGCAGATTGAAAGGAGGGAGGAATGCAGAAATAGTTATCAGGCAAACGGATGTGAAAAGGAACCCAAGGCAGCAATGCTTATATCAGATACTATCAACTTTAAAGCAAAACAAAGGCTCTAACAAGAAACAAAAAAGGACACTATATAATCATAACAAGCAGACATAACAACTGTAAATACTTATGCACTCAACATGAAAGCACACAAATACATAAAATACTTAATAACAAATATAAAGGAACTAATCAATAGTAAAACAATAATAGTACAGGACCTTAACACTCTACTTACATCAATGGACAGATCATCCAAAGAGAACAGAAACAAGGACACAGTGACTTTGAATGACGCACTGGCCCAGATGGATTTAACAGATATATTCAGAACATTCCATCCTAAAACAGAAGAATACACATATTCTTTTCAAGTGCACATGGAACATTCTCTGGAACAGAGCCACGAAACAAGTCTCAACAATTTCAAAAAAATCAAAGTTAAACCATGCATCTTTTCTGACCACAATGCAATGATACTAGAAATGGACCACAAGGAAAAATCTGGAAAGCAAAAATACATGGAGGTTAAATAACAGGCTACTAACCGATGAATGGGTCAACCAAGAAATCAAAGAAGAAATAAAAAATACATGGAAACAAATGAAAATTAGAACACAATGGTCCAATATCCTTGGGATGCAGGAAAAGCAGTTCTAAGAGGGAAGTTTATAGAATACAGGCCTACCTCAAGAAGGAAGAAAAATTACAACTTACTTTACACCTAAGGGAGCTAGAAAAAGAATAAACAAAACCCAAATCCAGCAGAAAAAAGGAAATAATAAAGATTAGAGCAGAAATAAACTATATAAAAACTAAGAAAACAATAGAACAGATCAATGAAACCACAATCTGTTTCTTTGAAAAAAAAATCACTAAAATTTATAAACCTATAACCAGACTTATCAGAGAGAGAGAGAGAGAGAGAGAGAGAGAGAGAGAGAGAGAGAGATGGGTGGGGGCTGGGAGAGAATTCAAATAAACAAAATCAGAAATGAAGAGGAGAAATAACAACCAACACCACAGAAATACAAAGGAACATAAGAGAATATTATCAAAAATTAAATGCCAACAAACTGGACAACATAGAAGAAATGGACAAATTCTTAAAATTATATCACCTGCCAAAACTGAAGCAGAAAGAAATAGAAAATTTGAACAGACTGATTACCAGCAAAGAAATTGAATCAGTAATCAAAAATCTCCCAACAAACAAAACTCCAGGACCAGATGGCTTCACAGGTGAAAGTCTTCTCAAACTTTTCCAAAAAATAGAAAAGGAAGGAAAACTTCCAAATTCATTATGTAAGACCAGTATTACCCTGATACCAAAACCAGATAAAGAGAACAGCAGGTCTATCTCTGATGAACATAGATGCAAAAATCCTCAACAAAATATTAGCAAACTGAATCCAACTGATACATTTAAAAAATCATTTACAACAATCAAGTGGGATTTCTCTCTCGGATTGCAAAGTTGGTTCAGTATTCACAGATCAATCAATGTGATACATCACATCACAAGAGAAAGGACAAAAAACATATGATCATTTCAGTAGATGCAGAAAAAGCATTTTACAAAGTACAACATCCATTCATGATTTTAAAAAACCCTCAAAAAAGTAGGTTTAGAGGGAATATACCTCAACATAATAAAGTTCTTATATGAAAAACCCATAGTGAACATCATATTCAATGGTGAAAAGCTGAGAGCTTTTCCCCTAAAGTCAGGAACAAGGTAAAGATGATCATTCTCACACTTTTAATCAAATAGTACTAGAAATCCTACCCACAGGAATTAGACAACATAAAGATACAAAAAGCATCCAAATCAGTAAGAATTAAAACTTTAACTATTTGCAGATGACATAATACTACATAAAACACTGATTTAAAGGCACACATGCACCCCTATGTTTATTGCAGCATTATTTACAATAGCAACCTAAGTGTCCATTGATAGATGAATGGGTAAAGAAGTGGTGTGTGTGTGTGTGTGTGTGTGTGTGTGTGTGTGTGTGTGTGCGTGATGGAATATTATTCAGCTACGAAAAGAATGAAATCTTTCCATTTGCAATGACATGGATGGAGCAAGAGAGCATAATGCAAAGTGAAATAAGCCAGTCGGAGAAAGACAAATACCATATGATTTTACTTACACATGGAATTTAAGAAACAAAACAAATGAACAGAGAGAAAAAAAAGAGACAAACCAAAAATTAGACTTTCAACTATAAAGAACAAATTGATGATCACCAGAGGGGAAGTGGGTGAGGGGACAGGGAAGGGAAGTAAGAATACATTTCTCCTGATGAGCACCGAGTAATATACTCAATCACTATAGTGTGCACCTGAAACTAATATAACATATGTTAACTACACTGTCATTAAAATTTTTTAAATTGAAAACCTTAAAAAATAAAATTCTAAGAACAGCAGAGCAGAACACCCATTGTTTTCAAGTGCTCAAAATGCATTTATCAAGATGATTATATTCTAGACCACTAAAAAATGTCCTAATAACCTTTTAAAAACTCAAATCATATAAAATTTGTACTGTAGTCCCACTGGCATTAATTAGAAATTAATAACAGAGTGACCTCTAGAATATCCTCAAAGGCTTGTGCAAGACTGCTACTGGCGACTTGAAATTCCCAAAAAGGTGAATAAACAGACTGCAATCCACCCATGTGGTGGCTTACGATTCAGCAAAAAAAAGAACGAGCTTGTACTGTACCCAAAAGATGAATCTCAAAATAATTTTGAGTCAAAAAAGCCAGACCAAAAAAGAGTGTACATTATATGATTCCATTTATATAAAGTTTTACAAAAGTTCAAAATAATCTAAAGTTCCTGAAAGCTGATCAGTAATTGCTTTGCGATGGAGAAGGGGGACATGAAGGAATATCCCAAAGGAATGAAGCTCTAATTATAAAATTTCAGGTATTAGCAACTGGGAGGGGAAGACATTTGGAGAGTCAGAGTTCTTTTCCTTCTCTTCAAATTCTCTCCTTGTCTGGGAGGCTTTCCTGAGCTAGCATGTGAGGAAATGCCCCTGGCTCTCTGTTTATGGTGATAGTATTAAATGAGAAGCGATAAGCATCTAAACATTAGGGAAAACAAAAATGCAGCAAAAGCTATGTCATGAATAGCTAGTGGTTCTTCATTTAGGTTTTTATCTGTGGGACAATGAAGATTTGTAGTGGTTTTTAATTCATTACCCTAATATGATAATTACTATAAGAGTCAGGACCCATCTTGTCAACCCCTGATTATGCCCTTTCCTCACTTACAATAATTGCACCATGTGTCTGTAAACTGGATTCAAAAAAAATATGGAGGTTACATGAGGTTTTACTGATAGGAGCAGCCAGTTTGAAGAACAAAAGACGAGAGGGCATTTAACAATGAGTGCCCCATGGAAGGTAGCATTCCTATGGAATCATCTTCAAATGAAACTCACGCCCCAGCCAGGAACAGTGCCACTGTAAAGCAAATTGGCCCTGAGATGGGAGCTCAGTTTCTTTGCAAAGACTGAATAACCAGGTTCCCCGGTGACAGATCACAAAATCATAAGGTGCTGACATCCCGAAACGGTGGAACTCATAAGGCTGCTGCAGGGATGGGGCAGATCCTCACCCGACCGGCTGTTGCCGTGAGGTCCTTTCTGTATGTTCTTGATCTGATGCTCTGAGGTGCCTCCTCTGTGATCTAAGCAGTAGGTATTTATTTCTACGAGTCAATTACAAGTGAATCCATCTTTTCTGCACATTATAGCAAGTGCAGAAATTCTCAAGTTATAAATCTCGTGTCTGCATTTTGGAAGAAGCGTGCCTTTATATCATTTCTCTAGCATGCATCTATTTAAAACCATTTTCAAAGTACTTTCCTCTTTCCTAGGCATCCCTTTATTTGGACTTACACAGCCCTGTTATGTCAGCACGGCCAGTGTGATTGCTTCCATTTTATAGATCAAGAATTGGCTCAGAGGGGTTGAGTGCTTTGCCCCCAGTCTCACCAGCTGGCTGACACCTAACTGTTCAACAAATGACAGCTACTTACTGTCTTTAATTCATGTGTGTACCTTATAAATGATTGCCTGCATTTAGAAACAGGCTAAATTATTTTTTCTACTTTTTGAAGTTGCTTATGTTTTTGTGCTGTGATGAGGAACATGTCCACTTCTACAAGTGAAGAATAAAGTAAGACATATAGCTGAGCTTCTTCTATTTAACAAAGAATAAGGGGGGGATTGGAGTCACAATCTAAAGGTCCTGTGGCAGAAAGAGACAGAAAGGCAATTGGAAGTAGTTTACAGCTATACCGAGGATGGATAGACAGCAGGAGAGGAGACGAAAGGAAAAGGGGCTTGCATATACCCTAGCAAGCTGCCAGGGAAAAACCAGCAAAAGCAAAGCAAAGAAGGTGAGGCCGTGAGATTCACAGAACTCCCTGGGACTGAAGATTTTGATGAATCAGACCACATAGCTCATATATTAACTGTAATTGAACTTCTTTAGTATATTTGTATGCATTTTCCTGAAATGAGTGTTTTTAAATTACTGTTTTAATAAGTCCTTTTGGTTTAGTGTTTATGCAAACCCTACGTTTGTCCAAAAACTTCTTCAATTCAACATTATTGTCTGAATCTGGAAGAGATTTGATTTATTTTATAAAGGAATACGACTGTGCTCCCCTGTGCCCCAACAAAGTGATCTTAGCATATGTCTTGTCAGTCTACTAAGGGTCCCATATTGTCCACCCATTTGGGAGACAGATATTTCCTGACCTGTCCCTGAAAAGCATAAAGCACGTGCCATTTTGAATTTTTAACTAACGACTACTAGAAGCAATAAACTTTCCTATTCCTGAATTTCATGATTGCATCTATTTAATCAGACCTCCATTTAATGGGTATATTAGACATTTAAATGGTAGAAAGATAAGGGGGGACATAAAAGATCAGAGGAGAAAGAAGCTTTTCATAACTTATCAATACATGAGCACTGGGACCAGCATCCCATCCCCCAGCACCCTTTTAATAAAACACTGGGCTTAGCAATGTGGTAGCACAGCACATACAACCAAAACAATAGCCTCTGTCCTTTGTGGGGGTACGTGGAGCTCCTGCCCCACCACGTGCCGTTTCTTCCAGCACTGCCGATGGACCGCTGCTTACTCACACACCTCTCCCGGGGTGAAGGAAAGCCTGAATCTCTGAGATGGCTGCCTGGATTTAGGCAGGTAGCTCTCATCGTGGGACAGGTTGACTGGACTAAACAGGAATTGGGAAAGGTCCTGAATCCTCACTCCCACGACACCATCAGCTGAGCTCCGATGATGCTACTCCTACCCAAGGAGTATTACAAGGCCACAGTTCCTAGTCGGAAATGGAGGCTAAGAATGTGTCAGATAAAGGGACAAGATGATTATTGGACATGGACAAAAGTACCATGGATATTTTAGGAGAACAAGAAAACTGTATCCTTGAATTTATCTTGAGGCCGGGTACGTTCCAGAGCCGAGGGCCTTGCTCAGCCAACTGCAGCCACAGCTGGCAAGGGCCTCTGCCTGTCAAAGCCTGGCCGGTCTCTGATGCTCATGAGGACACGTCCACCCCAGAGGGCATGCAGTCCTCTGGAGAGAAGGGCTCACAACTGTCTGTCTGATATTCTCCCAAATCACTCAGAAAATAATAAGTTAAGTCCACATACAGGAGAACAGCTTGGCTTCCAGGACTTCAGGGTATACGAGAAGAGGAAAAATGCAAAACAGTAATTACAGTTGAGACATCATTAAAGTCTGTTTATACCTTTTCAAACATACGTTGTTAAATATTTTTTAGAAAGAAAGTTTGAGAACAGCGTGAAGCATATTATCCCATGAATACAAATTTTTAAGTGTTTATCTAAGTCAGTAGAAGCACAGGAAAAAAGTCTGAAAGAATATGCTACAAATTATTTTTAAATTATGACCAAATTTGACTTTCTTTTTCTAAATTGTACATTCTGTATTATTTTAGATTGTATTTACAATGGGTATGTATTTGTTTTAAAACAAAAGGTATGAATAAATCTTTTAAATAAATCAAGGCTTTGAAGGATATTAATAACATGGAAATTTTTCTTGAAAAAATTAGATTATAAAACAATATATTTGTCATTGATTAAGTACTAAAAGAAAATCCATTAAAATACAAAGAGTAAGTAATTTCTGGGTGAATGGATTGAAGAGATTTTTTATCTTTCCACATTTTCCAGTTCTCTAGAATTATGACATTTATAATGGTGGGGGGGACACAACAAGAAAAATCATAAACAGGGAGTAAATAACTCTCTGACAATAACCTATCTAGGGAAATTTGGCAAGTAGGTAATGGCCATGAAATGCCTAAACTATTCATAGAAATTCACCAAGGGGATGGCAGCAATTCTTTCTCAGACGGAACTGTGTGCAAAATGACATGGAGCAAGAAAGAGAATCAATAGTGTAGTCAGGAAATGTCGTGTGAGCTTGTGAAGTGGGAAGGAGTGAAATTGATAAGAAATTAAACTATAAGGTGAGGCGCAATGAAGGAACATGTATTTGTGTTAAAGAATCTGGAATTGCATCTCTAAGGCAAGGAAGCCACTGATGGATTTAAAGTAGGGGAATGACCTAGTATGATTGGCTTCGAATTCACTGGCCTCACTATGGATGAGGGAGTGAAACATAGGAAGACTGAAGTAGATAGATAAGGCTTTGTGGTGGTAAGGTAGGAAGTAATGAGGATGGAGCTAGATTCAAGCGATCATTAGAGAATCAAACAGGTAAGACTTAATGACTTACTGGAAACACGTGAGGCAGCGGTTGGCATGAAGGATGAGTCTAGCAAGATGCCCAGGTTTTTAATCTAAGTGATTATATACTTCACGGTATTCTTTTCCAGGACATAGGGATGGCGGGAGTTCAAGACGGAGACTGGGGTGGGGGTAGGTAAAGGAATAATTTGTTTTATTTTGGACATGCTGAGTCGAAGTGACTATGGGCCATCCCAGTGGAAATATCCAACTGGCAGCCAAAAAGAACAGTATAGGTCTGGCAGTTAGAAGAGACAGTGGACAAGAGGAAGATTTCAGAGCTACGAGTTATAAGTGATAATTCACTTACCAAGAGTGTGGATGAGATAACTCATGGGAGAGCATGCAAAGGGGAAAGGAAAGCTGGCTGAGCATGGAGCTCTTAGCAGAACCAGTGTCAGAGGATCCCTGATGAAAGAGAACCCAGTCAGAGAAAGTCAAAAAGGAAGTCAAAATACTGAAATGAGTCAGGAGAGCAAGGTTCTGAAAG
>PJEM01019280.1:0-16371 GCA_004023845.1 Helogale parvula
AGAATGACAGAAATACAATGACTTAGGGCTCCTAATAAAATAATGAGTACAGGCAATAAACCTCAATGGCTCCTCCTGATGGCAATCTGCAATACCTATGAAATCTCCTTGCCAGAAAAAATAGGACCACAAGGTAATGGGATCTGAGGACCAGGTCAGTGAAAATATTCTGGAGAATCTATGGACTTGGATGGGGAAAAAAATACATCCTGATTTTCAGTAGCATTTAACTGAAGGTTAACACTCCCTTCAATTATAAGCACAGGCAACAAACTACCGCCGTACTAACAGCGCCTACGAGCTGGCTGCCACACCGTCACGGCGTCCCCGGATCGCATGAGCCCCGCTGCCAACATTCAAAATACCACTTATATTCATCACTACTCCGAAATCAAGATAGTTAAACACCCACTGTGAGAGCTCTTATTTGTGTTTCTTTAATTTTTTTTTTTTTTAAAGAGAACACCAGCAGGGGATAGTAAAGAGGGAGAGGGGGAGAGAGAGAGAGAGGGAGAGAATCCCAAACAGGCTCTGCACTGAGCATGGATCTCAATCCCACGACCCTGGGATCATTGAACTGAGCCAAAATCAAGAGTCAGCCACTCAACCAATGAACCACCCAGGGACCCCTAATGTGTATCTGTCTTTCCTTCCTTCCCTCCTTCCCTCCTTCCTTCCTTCCTTCCTTCCTTCCTTCCTTCCTTCCTTTCCTTCCTTTTTAAGAAATATAAAGGGGCACCTGGGTGGCTCAGTTGGTTAAGCAACCAACTTCAGCTCAGGTCACGATCTTGCAGTCTGGAGCCTGCTGCAGATTCTGTGTCTCCCTCTCTCTCTCTCTGCCCCTCTCCTGCTTGTACTCTGTCTGTCTGCCTGCCTCTCTCTCTCTCTCTCTCTCTTTCTCAAAACTAGCTCAGAGCCTGGAGCCTGTCTTCAGATTCTGTGCCTCCCTCTCCCTCTGGCCTTCCCCTGCTCACGGTGTCTCTCTCTGTCTCTCAAAAATAAATAAAAAACATTAAAATTTTTTTTTAATTTTTAAAAGTAACATTTTTAAAAAGAAACATTAACATATATCACAATGTGTTTTAAATAGTTTAATACCCAAATAGATGTAACTGGATTCATTATAACCCTATATATGTTATTTTTGCATTTAAAATCATTTTTATTTATTTACTTTAAATTTTTAAAAATGTTTGTTTATTTTTGAGAGACAGAGAGAAGGCATACAAGCACACACGTGTGAGCAGCGGAGGGGCAGAGCGAGAGAGGGGGACAGAGGGGCCAAAGCAGGATCTGTGCTGACAGCAGAAAGCCTACATGGGGCTCAAACTCACAAACTGTGAGATTATGACCTGAGCCGAAGTTGGATCTTCAACCAACTAAGCCACTCAGGAGCCCCTAAAAACATATCGAAGAGAAAATACTATCAACCCACCAAAAAGATACAATCAGCAAAACCCAGAGTGTGGAAAACTCTCCATGACAAACTGTTTCTTCAAAAATAAACTGCAAGGCGGCGCCTGGGCAGCTCAGTGGTTAAGCAGCCAACCTTGGCTCAGGTCATGATTTCGCGGTTCGTGAGTTCGAGCCCTGCGTCAGGCTCTGTGCTGACAGCTCGGAGCCCGAAGCCTGCTTCAAATTCTGTCTCCTTCTCTCTCTGCCCCTCCCCTGCTCATGCTCTGTCTCTCAAAAATAAATAAACATTAAAAAAAATTGTAAAAAAAAAAATGAAAAAAAGAACTGCAAGACAAAAAGAGCAAGAGGAAGCCTCTAGAAGAAGACATGTCAACAAAACAACCTGATGAAATGTCGGACTCACATGGATCCTGATGGGAAGAAACTGTCTTTGAAATGATGTGATGGTCGGGGAGATGTGGACGCGGTCTAGATATTTGATATTAAGGAGTTACTGTTAACTTTGACGTGGAACAATAGTATGATGACTACGCTTTTTAAGCCCTTATCTCTTAGAGATTAATACCGAAATACTTATGCATGAAGTTGTATGACGCCTGAGATCCACTTTCAGATAACCTAGAAGGGAGGAAGTGGAGAGGTAGGTGTAAGTGAAACGAGATGACCTGATAAGTACCACAAATGGGTGACGGGCAAAAGCAAACTCCAAATGGATTAAAGATCTAAATGTAAAACGTGAAGCCATAAAAACCCTAGAGGTGACATCAGCCATTGCCATGTTTTTCTAGGTATGTCTCTTGACGTGAAGGAAATAAAAGCAAAAACAAACTGTTGGGACTACATCAAAATAAAAAGCTTCTACACAACACAGGGAACAATCAACAAAATTAAAAGGCAACCGACTGAATGAGAGAAAATATTCGCAAGTGACATACCTGATAAAGGGTTAGTATCCAAAATATGTAAAGAACTTATACAATTCAACACCCAAAAATAAAAAACCTAATTTAAAAATGGGCAGAAGAAATGAACAGTTATTTCTCCAAAAAAGACATCCAGATGGCCGACAGACTCATGCAAAGATGCTCAACATCACTCATCATCAAGGAAACACAAATCAAAACTACAATGAGTTATCGCCTCACACCTGTCAGAATGGCTAAAATCAAAAACACAAGAAATAACAAGTGCTGTAGAGAGAAAGGCACCCTCCTGCACTGTTGGTGGAATGCAAACTGGTGCAGCCACTCTGGAAAACAGTGTGGGTGGTCCTCCAAAAGTTAAAAACAGAACGACCCTACGATCCAGTAACTGCACTTCTGGGTATTTGCCCAAAAAATACAAAACCACCAATTCAAAGGGATACATGCACCCCTATGTTTGTGGCGGCATTACCTATAATAACCAAGTTAGGGAAGGAGCCCAAGTGTCCATCAATTGCTGAATAAAGAAGAAGTGATATAAATATGTACATACACACATATATATTACTCAGCCATAAAACTGAATGAAATCTTGCCATCTGCAACAACACAGATGGAGCCAGATAGTATTATGTCAAGCGAAATAAGACAAAGAAAATTAAACACTATATGACTTCATTCATGTGTGGTATTTAAGAAACAAACCAAATGAGCAAAGGGGAAAGAGAGAGAGAAAAACCAAGAAACACACTCTCAACTACAGAGAACAAAGGGATGGTTAGCAGAGGGATGGAAACTTGGGGGATGGGTGAAGGAGGTGACGGGGATCAGAGAGGGCACCTGTCACGCTGAGCACTGGGTGACGTCTGGAAGTGCAGAGTCACTGTATTGTACATCTGAAACTAATATAACACTGTGTGTTAACGGTGCTGGGATTAAAAGGGGTGGCTCAGTCAGTTAATGTCTGACTTCGGCTCAGGTCATGATCTCATGGTTCATGAGTTCAAGCCCCACATCGGGCTCTGTGCTGACAGCTCAGAGCCTGGAGCCTGCTTTGGATTCTCTGTCTCCCTCTCTCTCATCCCCTCCCCCACTCCCACTCTGTCTCTCTCAAAAATAAACATTTAAAATGTTTTTAAAAAGTAATTTTAAAAAAGAAGAGAGGTAATAGGTACATCACAGCAGGCAATCGTCTCTACTTTTATTTCAGTGTTCCCATAATGAAGTTTTTTGAAAGCCTAACAGAAATCCTACATTTTCCGTGAGAAGGCTGTGCAGACGCACCAAAACATCACATGTATTTGCTTATAGCTATAATTATTCCAACCAAGTGTACTTCCACTCCTCCTCTCTTGCTAATCAGAAGCTTTGGTGGTGTCTAATTATTTAAAAGGGAAAGATAAAAAATTCATTACTGCTTTTAAAAAATGCAATATAGAGGAGCTTCAAAAATCTCTCAAAATATAGAATTCCTGGTGGAAAAAACAGTATGTTTATAATGGAGAAAACCCCTGAAGATTGCTGATCTAATAAAACATATCTCACACTGTGTTCTATTTGGCATGTGTGTTTGGCTCCCCAGGTAAGTTTATAGACTCCTAAAAGGCAGAAACAACGTTCTTTTCATTTTTGTTTATGAAGTAGGTGAATCACTAGGGCTGGCTGACCTGCTGCAGAGGTGCAGAAGGACACCAGAGGAAGAGTCCTTCCTGAAACCTCTCTCAGCCTCTCTGCACCTGGGGGGTGGAGGGGATTATAATGGACTACCAAAAAGCAATCGTTCCACATGTAACTTGGGGCGCCTGGGTGGCTCAGTCGGTTAAGTGTCCGACTTCAGCTCAGGTCATGATCTCACATTTCGTGGGTTCGAGCCCCGCATCGGGTTCTGTGCTGACAGCTAGCTCAGAGCCTAGAGCCTGCCTCAGATTCTGTATCTCCCTTTCTTTCTGACCTTACCCTGCTTGCACTGTCTCTCTCTCTCTCGAAAATAAATTTAAAAAACATTAAAAAAATTACATGTAACTTGGAAATGCAACAACCCAAATATCACTGAAAACATCCAACTTGAAAACAAAAATGTAAAATGAGCTGCAATGCACATTGAAATGGACAGAGCAATAGTGGTCTGTGTGGCTGGATGATATAAATTCTAGAAAAAGCAAGGTTGGCAAGTTGTCCATCTCTCCAGTCCTGCAGAGGACCAAGAGTCCCCTGATCTATTAACAAGTCACTCATAATTGGAAGGCAGATACCGAGAGGTAAATAGAAGCATGGGTGTCATGAAGGTAGAGGCGGTGGTTTGGACAGACAGGTCATTTCTTTCATCTTTGATCTAGATTCATCAAGCAACTTCCGTTCTCCTGTTTCCTAAGTAGGTTTTTCTGTTGGGAGGGTCTTCCTGGCAGGAGCTGTCAAAATGACAGCAGCGATTCTCATTACAGATTTAATACATTTATTTTCAGGCATAAATGTGAGTTTGAACAGCTAGAATCATTTTATGTAGAGTGTGGTTCCCCCCCGGCCCGCCCCCCAGTGAATGGACCATGATGTCCCAGACACAGAAAACTGGAATATTCCACCAAGAGACAGAGGTTCAGATGTCAGTTTTCTGATCTACCGTGCTAGAAGCGTGTGCCAAAACCACAGCCTGGTACTTAATGAAGTAAAGCAGCAAGGTCTTCCAAAAATGGCCCCATAAATTATTGTAACAGCCTACACAGTTCTTATATTTATGAGTGCTATACAGAACAATGGAACAGGGCACTTCTGAAATTAGCAAAACACTTCTCCTCTACTTGTCTTCACAATATGCCGTATTGAATGTCTGAGACGAGAGGCGAGGTGGGGCTAACCGATTCTGAGTGTTCTACAGCAACACAACAGAAGCTGAGGGAAGAGAAAGCTTACTGTGGGTCTAAATCAATCAAGGCACCCATCTGACTACACCCAGGCATTTTAATTATAACCCAGGACAGGGTGCCTGGGTGGCTCAGTCGGTTAAGCCTCCAACTTTGGCGCAGGTCATGATCTCATAGTACATGGATTCCTGCCCAGGGACGGGCTCTGGGCTGACAGCTCGAAGCCTGGAGCCTGCTTCGGATTCTGTGTCTCCCTCTCTCTCTGACCCTCCCCTGCTCATGCTCTGTCTCTCAAAAAATGAATAAATGTTTAAAAAAATTTTAATTGTAATTCAGGATATTTTCCACCCAGTATGAACTTCAACCTCTGGACCTTCCCAACCCTGCTCATTCCTGGAACGGTTTCATTTTATTCTGACTCCTGTGGGGACAAGGGCAGGATACTAGTGTAAGGGGCAAGAAGTCAATGACTAGATTGAGTTGATGGGTCAAACTGCGTGGTTAAATAAACCTTAAAATTAACAGAGAATTTAGGGGGGACTATAAGACATTTTCTTGGTTGTCTTCTTCTTTACCCCTTTTGTACATACCAAAGTTTCTCAAAAGGAGAAATCTATATTTTTCAAATCTGTGTTCTTTCTTAAAAGAACCAGGAAAGTGAAAGGACCAGAAGCAAACAGCTAACAGCTCAGAGCCTGGAGCCTGCTTCAGGTTGTATCTCCTTCTCTCCCTGCCCCTTCCTGGCTTGTGCTCTGTCTGTCTGTCTGTCTCTCTCAAAAATAAAAAAAACATTTAAAAATTTTTAATAAAAAAAGAACTTCTTGACTCCTCGTTTTGAATCCCTGAGTTAATCTGGACCCAGAGCACCCCTCTCTTCTGTTTCTCCCCCCAACCTCCTCATGACCTGTGATTCTTTGTTGACAATTCAAAATTTCCAAACTGCTGACTTAATGCTCCCTGGATTTGTAACAGGGCATCCATCGTTATCAAATATTATTTATTTATTACATTCATGCTAATGGACCCCATCCGAATACCTGACTGTATGTCTTCCACGGTGCCTTGCAATTTACGAAACCTTTTCTGTGCCCTGTCGTATTTAATTGTGGATCCAGCGGACAGTGCGGTTGGGTTACTGTTGAAGAAACGGAGGCTGGGAGAGGTGAAATGGGTCACCCAAGAGATGTTGTCCGAAAGGGGCAGAATCAGGTACAAAATACAAACCCCCAGCACAAGTAAAGTGCATTTGTTAAGCCTACCATGTTCCCTCCTACCTGATTCTGTCCAAATAACTCCAAAACAAGGACTCCTGGGTGACTCAGTTGGTTAAGTGGCCAACTTCAGCTCAGGTCATGATCTCATAGTCATGAGTTTGAGCACCATGTCGGGCTCTGTGCTGACAGCTCAGAGCCTTGAGCCTGCTTCGGATTCTTTGTCTCCCTCTCTCTCTGCCCTTCACCCGCTCATGCTCTGTCTCTCAAAAATGAATTAAATATTAAAAAAATTTTAATAATAAAAATAAAATAACTCCAAACCAGAAGGTCCATCCCTTTTGTTCTCTCAATAAAAACGGATGAAAATGGATGAAGCTGCAAAAGTACAGGTTGGATCATTTGACTGCCAGCTCTTTTTTAAACGTCTGGCCTTTTATCTGATCACTGAATATGACTCAAAATTATATTTTCCCATATATATTTATAATGGATAAGACATTTCTTAATAACTGCAGACTCGGTTATTAAATCAGTTACCACAGAATTATAATTATTTTATATTTTACTTGGAATTTTGTGTACAAATATATCCCACACACTCCAATCAATTTAATAAATACTGTTCACACTAGTGAGGTATACAAATTTCTGCAATTCCTGTCGACTTTGCTTGACTTTTTTTAATGTTTATTTATTTTTGAGAAACAGGCAGACAGAGAACAAGCAGGGGAGGGGCAGAGAGAGAGGGAAACACAGAATCTGAAGCAGGTTCCAGGCTCTGAGCTGTCAGTACGGAGCCTGATGCGGGGCTCAAACTCATGAAATGTGAGGTCATGACCTGAGCTGAAGTCGGATGCTCCACCGTCTGAGCCATCCGGGTGCCCCTTGACTTTTGTTTTTTAAATGTCTATTTTTGAGAGAGAGAAAGCACAAGTTGGGGAGGGTTTCAAGAATGGAAAACAGAGAATCCAAAGCCGGATCAGCAAGCCTGACATGGGTCTTAAACTCATGAACCTCAAGATCATGACTTGAGCCAAAGTCAGATGCTCAACTGACTGAGCCACCCAGGCGCCCCTGCAGTTATCTGTCAGCTTTAATCATCATGACATCATTCCACAGCCAATAAGAGAAAGCCACCAATATCAAATCCTCTGGAAAATTAGAGTTTGGCAGAAAATCAGACACTAGTTGAAGGGGCCAGCACTCATTGCCTTGATTGGTTACTGAGCCGTAACACACACACACACACACACACGGAAGTATGCAGAGACAGACAACAGCCACTTGAAGTATTTTAAGGTAACGGCACCCATGGACGGGACAGAGCATGCCCGGAAAACCGCAGCCTTGTCTGAGGGAGGGAGCTGGTCCGTCTCAAAGATGATCAAGTCCAGTTTCTCGGTGTGTCTGTCCTGAGGAGAGGGGGCAGCCCTGGCAGTAGTATACCACCCCAGGACTCCTACCTAGGGACCAGAGAATTCTGTGAGAAGTCTCACCTACTCGATGGAAACAGTGCAACCTGGCAGGCAACCTCAACCACCCACAGGGACCTCCTTTTATCACCCCCTTCTTAATGGCACCCAGTTCAATTCAGCAAATATGTGTTGCCACCTGTCAGGCTCCTGCCACCACCAGGCTCCGGGAGAACAGAGAAGTTACCGACCCGGCCTTCACCCAATTCACAGCACAGCAGTGAAGACAGACACCAGAGGGACAGTCTTATTTATTTCCTTCAGCACAATACCCTCTAGGTCCACCCGTTTTGCCAAAAATGGTTCGATGGATGGGGTCTAACCTAATGTGAGATTTCATGAGAGGCTTTACTCATGAAGTGATATTTCATCTGGGACTCGATGAACGAAGACAAGCTGTTTGGGTCAAGAGAAAGGCTTTCACAGGAACTGCTGAACCACAGATGGACGGGTTTGCTGTGTCCATAACCCACTGTGACTGGAGCCCGCGGATGGAGCTCACCCAGAGCAATGAGCAGCGACCTGCTCTCTTTCAGACAGATCATGCAACTTAAGAAGAGTCTAGTGGGGCGCCTGGGTGGCTCAGTCGGTTAAGTGTCCGGATCTTGACTTCAGCTCAGGTCACTATCTCACGGTTCTTGAGTTCAAGCCTCGCATGGGGCTCTGTGCAGCAGTTCAAAGCCTGCTTGGGATTCTCTCTCTCTCTCTCTCTCTCTCTCTGCCCCTACCCTACTTACTCCCGCTCTCAAAATAAATTAATAAACTTAAAAAATGTTTTTTTAAAAAAGGAGGCTAGCATTTCAAACTCTGACCAGGTGCAAATGTTGTGGGTTAGGAGTTGAGAAAAGATTTCCTTGCTGTTTTATGAAGTATTGCTTACATTTTCACCAGCATCTAGGCGGTCTTTGAGCTCTACTTTGTTTCTTTGTTGTTGTTTAATGTTTATTCATTTCTTTTTGAGAGAGAGCATGACGTGGGGCTCAATCTCATGAACCATAAGATCATGACCTGAGCGGAAATCAAGAGTCAGACACTTAACTGACTGAGCCTCCACGTGCCTGTCTGTGCTCTACTTTCTTACTGGAGCCACTTTTAGATTCTACACCAATGTAGTGGACAGAATAATCGCTCCTCAAGAGTGCCCACGCCCGAGTCTCCTGGAACCCGTGAAGAGTTCATCTCACATGCTGTGATATAATAAGAAATACACATTTTAATCTTGCCTCCCCCCCAGAGCTCCTAAAATGCTTGCCATTTCCTAAGTGTTAGAAAGAAGCATCTTCTGTTTTCACAACCAGCCCTTTTCAACCGCACCCAAGCTTATGTGAATGAGGTGGCTTTTGGAAAGCCCTTAACGGGGTGGGGAGCTGGTTAGCAGGGGGACCAACTTATGATTAAAGGGGTGTCACCTTCAGTGGCACCAAAGGGAGAGAGGGGGCCGGAGGCTGAGCTAATCACTAATGACCAAGGATTTGACCACCTGCACCTATATAGCGATGCCTTCCATGACATCCTAACCGAACTTCCTTCCAGGAACTTCCTTCCAGGTCGGTGAACGCAGTGAGGTGCTGGGAGGGTGAAGTTCCGCGCCCTTTCCCTTCCCCCATTCCTTTCCCTACATCTCTTCTATCTGGCTGTTCCTAAGTCGTATCTTTTTATAATAAACTGGTAGTTTAATAAATAAACTGTTTTCCTGAGTTCTGCGAGCCACTCTAGCAAATTATTGAGCCCGAGGCGGAGGTCCTGGGAACCTCTGATTTATAGTCAGTCAATCAGAAGTACAAGGTGACGCCTGGGACTCCCAACAGGTGCCTAGAAAGGAGGGTCAGGGGACAGTCTTGTGGGACCGAGCCCTTAACCTATGGGGTCTGGGCTAACTCCACGTAGTTAGCGTCATAGCTGAATGGTAAGACACCCAGTTGGTGTCTGGAGAATTGGAGAATTGGTGGATGTAAGGAAAACCCACATACCTTTGTGGTCAGAAGAACTCAGTGTAGGAAAACACAGGTTTTTCCTTTTACATGGCAAAAGCGCCTTTGCAATTGTGATGACCACTGAGTCACCCTGGGACGGGGGGGGGGTGGTCAGTATCCTGGATTATCCAGCGAGTCCCCATCCAATCACGGAGTCCTTAAAGGGAGAACGTTTCCTAGCTGCAGACAGGTGACATGACCACAGAAGGAAAATCAGAAGGCCAGAGAGAAAGGCAGCATTGGTGGCTCTGAAGCTGGAGGGGCACAGCAGGAACCACTGGGTGCCGGCCACCTCCAGAAGGAGAAAAGGGCAAGGAAATCCATTCTCTCAGAACTTCCAGAAGAGGATACAAGGACCCCGCCAAGTGCTGCGATTTTAGCCCAGTGAGACCTGCGTCCGATGTCTGTCCTGCAGAACTGTCAGACGATAAACGTGTCGTTTTAAACCACTGAGTTTGTGGTAATTTAACTGCCATAGAAGAGTAATACACTAGGGCAACAATGGGTATGAAACCTTAAAAAAACACTTGCATCATAATGTTATAACTATTCATATTCATCCTTAGCAACAAGATAGTTACATCAAATAAACAGGAGTCTCTTAAATAACCACAGACAAAGCTGATTAGGAGCCGTCCTGGATTGAACCACTTTCATTATTCGTCAGGGAGGAAATAAATCCACACCACCAGGCCACAAGCCACAGAACTAGTTTTATGCAAACCAACAAAAGTAAAAATTGTAAATTTAGTGACCTCTTCTTGAATATTGTCCTACGTGACTCCTAGAGAGTCAAGAATACAAGGGAAACATAGTAATACTCACCCTCTACGCCATAAAAGAAAGGGAAACTAGTATCAGTCACTGTGTTAAGCTCCTATGCATATATTTTTTAATGTATGTTTATTTTTGAGAGAGAGGGAGAGAGAGAGGGCTAGTGGGGGAGAGGCAGAGAGAGGGCGAAGGAGGATCCAAGCAGGCTCGAGCTGACAACAGAGAGCCCAAAGCAGGGCTCAAACTCTCGTAAGCTCTTATCTATATGAATTTGCTGGATTTTCATAAACCCTAAAATGTAGGTGCCATTTTGCCAAAATTCAAGGGTCTTTTAACAAGGTTCATAGGATAAATAAATAACAACACTGGAATAAAATCCAAATAAAATTCTAAAGCCTGTGTTCTTTCCACTTTGTTACACTAAGAAAATAATTTGGGAAGAAAGTAAGAAAGGTGCTTAGTCCCAGGATGCCGACCTCTCAAACCCTATGGCATTTGGGTTATAGATGTCTTCCCCCCCTTCCACACTCTGTCTGGAGTTTCATATGTCTGTTGCCTTTGCTTTGCTAGATTATAAATGCAGAAATGATGTCATGGATATTTTTGTGCCCCCCCCATATATGTATCTACACAATATCTAATAATGTTACTATTATTGTTGCTGTTACCATTGTTATTGTTTCCATTGTAACTATCATATTGTTACCATTGTTACTATCAGCAGTGAAAAATTGGGGCACCTGGGTGGCTCAGTTGGTTAAGCATCCAACTTCAAATCAGGTCATGATCTCACAGCTCATGAGTTTGAGCCCCACATTGGGCTCTGTGCTGTCAGAGCCTGGCGTCTGCTTCAGATTCTCCCTCTCTCTGCCCCTCCCTCATTAATATTCTCTCTCTCTCTCTCTCTCTCAAAAATTAAAAAAAAATTTTCAGCAGCGCACATAGCATCTACCACATTGAGTGTGCCCTACCTCTGTACCAAGCACTGGCCCAACAATTTCGCATTTCACTGTCCTCATTCATTAAATCCTCCCAACGATCCTATGAGGTAGATGAGGTAGATGCTATTATTGCCATTTTTAAAGAAACTGAGGCCCAGAGATGTCACACAATGCGCCCAATGTCACACAGCTAGCAAATGCTAGAAGCCGGAGAGCAATCCAGAGTGTCACTGTCCCGCTGGACGTACGCTACTTGCATCTAGTAGGGACTCGAAAACCCTTTCCCGTTGTCCTAACACAAGTGAGCCAGCTTCATAAAAAGCACCGGCTGTCAGGTGCCAAGCCATAAATGCTTATGTATGTTACTCCATTTAAATCTCACAAAACATCCGTGAGACAGGGGTTCTGTGGACAGCTGTACCAGTGAGAAGGTTGCCTGAGGTCAGAAAATCAGTAAGTCTGTATGTTTCCCATTCTACACACGGCCTCCCTGAGAATAAGTCCTAGCATATAGAGATTCTGATACCGTGCAAGGAGATCAAGTGACACAAATTAACCCTGCATTAACCCTGCAACTCTAACCGCAGGCACTGAGGAGCACAGCCCACTTGATGACATGTTCACAAGTTCTCTGAATAAGGGGTGTTCTAACGAAAATGAGAGAGGGCGTAATATCTTTACGCGACAGCCTCCCTCTGCTCTCTGACGTGTGACTGCGTGAACCACCTCTGCAAATCACCTATTCTTCGGATACCGTCCGAGGACCGTGAGTCCTGCAGCCGCGATGCAGGGAGGGGCAGCGTTAAACTGCGTTCAACATGAGAGGTGGGTTCGTAGCGCCCCTCCCCACACCCAGACACCTCTGGGAGAATTCTACGAGGGGCACCAATGGGAACACACTCCAGAGGACAAGCACAGGAGAAGGGCGAGCAAGGTGGGTGCCGGGAGGGGAAGGGTAGGTTGCGAAGGACAGGATCGGTGTGGGGTAAGGACGGGACCAGCATGGGTTAATGGGAGCACCAGCGTGGGTTAATGGGAGCACCGCTGTTTCAAGAGTCTGGATAAGGAGGACAGTGTACCACACACCCCACACACCGCCCTCTCCCCACCCACCCCAGCCTGGCACAGGCCGGGAAGAAACCAGACTAACCCTGTTCTCGACGAGCAGCCAAGAAGTCACAGCCCATAAAACTTGAAATTCCTACTACTTCCTGCCCACAGAGGCCAAATCACAAGTTTCAAAGGGCTGCTTTTTTAAGCTGCTATAAAATCCAAACGAGCCTTCCTGAGGATCGTCAAAACAGAAATCCCATTTTCAAGCGCTAAGGGTTTTATTTGCTTATTTCTCTGTGTGCGGTTTAAACTGTCAAATGTGATCCGTAGGTCAAGACAATCAAGCATCTGCAGTTGCAAGCAGGAAATCTACCGCAGACAGAGAAGCCGGGTGTGGCTGGCTCCCCGCCTCCGGCCGCATCCCTGTGATCTGGCACTTGAACCTCCTCCGATTCTGTGGAGTAATAAATCCTCCGTTGTACCCACACCCGTCGTGAGCGGATTTCTCACCAACACACTCATCCGACGCCAACCGGGCCCCAGAAAACAGCAGTCTGAGTCTGATCTAAGACAGCTCCTGGCACTGGGCCTGGAGGGAAGGGGAGGCATGGGCGGCAGGGAGGTTTCCTGCTCAACATTCCTCGGGGCTCAGGCTCACACCCGAAAGAGTCACTCGCCTCCTTCGTCAGCTTCTACTGCTCCTGATGAAACCCAGCCGACTCAAACTTTTCAACAGAAGCCCCTCTTAATGTTAAGCAGGGAGAAGTCGTTACCATTAGCAGGAAGCCCGATGCAAATTCCCAACTCTCAAGGCGGGGATCCTTAAAACCCACATAAGCGGCACTGTGTACGGGGCAAACGGGCTGGTACAAAAGTAACATGCAAAACGTGGTTCTCTCACTCGGGAATCTCTCCCAAGTGGACACGCCTGAGGCCAGGAGCCAGAGACCCACCTTCATCAGTGATCAGGAATACACAAATTAGAGATACTCCTTCCATTCATCTGACTGCCAAAACCTTGTGTCTAATAATACCAATGTACGTTCACAAGGTTTCTCATACTCAGCTGGAGGGAGTGTAAACTGGTACCACCACTTTTTTTTTTTAAGTTGATTTGTCTTGAGAGACAGCATATGTGAGTGGAGAGGGGGCATAGAGAGAGAGGGGGTCTCTCAAGCAAGCTCTGCACTGTTAGTGCAGAGCCCAATGTGGGGTTTGAACTTGAGCTGAAACCAAGAGTTGGACACTTAATCGACTGAGCCACCCAGGCGCCCTGGTACCCACACTTTGGAAAAACAGCTTGGCATTTTGTCAAGTTGAACAGTTAGTTACATACCCAAAATCTAGCTTTCCCCACCAAAATGCTTCATATGCATATGGATGTGTATTAAAAAGTCCTCATCCGTGATTGATAGGAGACATGAAGAAGAACGTTCCTGGAAGTCCTGTTCACGACAGGAAAAAACTTGGAAAAAACCCAAATGTCCATTAACTGAACTAATAAAGTACAGTATATTCACAGCAAAGAATATGATAGAGAATCAAAGTGAGGGTTTTAGCAGCATTAGGAAAAAGCACGCATGAATCTTGGCAGTGTGATACAGAAGGGGAAATAAAGCCTAACAGGTTATCTGTAGCATGATATCCTTTTAATAAAGTAAAAAAAGATAAGAAAACATACCTTTTAGAAATACACAGAGGTAAAAAACCGTAAAAAGAAAAAAGAGAGAGGGAGGGAGGGAGGGAGGGAGGGAGGGACAGCAAGGAAATGGAGAAATGACCGCTAGCTGGGGAAGGAGGTGGAAGAGGGGACCAGGTAGATGGAAGTTACCATCACAGATTCTAGTTGTAGGGCTGCTGATGGGTTTGCAGAACTTGCAGCACGAAAACATAATTCAGCCGTTCCTGGGCCAACGGTGAACGTGTGCCATGAGGCAGGGATTCTCATTACTCTGCCTCCATGCGACTGAAGCCTAAAACAGAAACTAAATGAGGGGCGCCTGGCTGGCTTGGTCGGCGGAGCATGCGACTTGTGACCTCAGGGTCATGAGTCTAAGCCCAATGTTGGGTGTAGAGCCTACTTAAAAAAATAAAATAGGGACACCTGGGTGGATCAGTCAGTTAAGATTCCAGCTCTTGGTTTCCGCTCAGGTCAGGATTTTGAGTTCGAGCCCCACGTCAGTGTAGAGCCTGCTTCAGATTCTCTCTCTCTGCCCCTCCCCCACCTCAAAAAAATATAAAAAGTTAATTAAATGATGCTTCAGGAAGATGTATTATATATCCTGTGACTTTACATACTTTCTGGCACCCCTGGGGATACAAATAGCAAAACACTTGGAGGGGGGGAGTGTTACTTGTCCAATGCCTTTTTTTTTCCTGTTTGCTCCCCAACTGACGAGAGGCAGGGTAGTGCAATGGTTAGGAGCGCGGGCTCTGGGGCTAGACCGCCCTGTGGGGGAGGAGGTGAAAGCTAGTTGCACCCCTTACCACAGTGTGACTGTGACTGTTAGGGAAAATATTTGACCTCTCTGTCAGTCTACTTCCACAGGCGTCAGAGGGGGCTGGCACTGACAGCACTATAATGCTCGCTGCAGAAAACTACTGTGAGGGGACACGAGTTCGTCCACCCCGGGACCCCGGAAGACTGAGGCTGCTGGACGTGCACCAACTAAGCTTTACTCAATCAAGGCTGGCTTTTTTTTTAATCTTTTTTTTTTTAACAGTTATTCATTTTTGAAAGACAGAGAGAGAGAGTGCAAACAGGAGAAGGTAGAGAGAGGGAGACACAGAATCCGACGCAGGCTCCAGGCTCTGAGCGGTCAGCACAGAGCTTGGTGTGGGGCTCGAACCCACGGACTGTGAGATCATGACCTGAGCTGAAGTCAGCTGCTTAACCCACTGAGCCACCCAGGTGCCCTCCTTATACACACAAGCAATTACTTTGGGAGGCAATTTGCCTTTTCCACAGATGTGACTACCATTCAAAACATCTCTGGAAACTCCTCTTCAAAAACAGCCTAATTTAATTTCAGCCCTAACTCTTCATTGCATTTACCAAATCTAGTTGAGAAAAGATAATTACTGCTCCTAGAAATCAAATGCTACCGTTCAGTTCAAAGCCAGGCACAAAGTAAGTAGTAGAGGACTTCAAAGATGAACTAACATCTCCTGGGTGGCACGGTCGGTTAAGCAACTGACTCTGGATCTTGGTTAGGTCATGATCTCATGGTTTGTGAGTTCTCGTTGGAGTCTCCCCGTCACTCTGTGCTAACATCTCAGACTGCTTGGGATTCTCTCTCCCTCACTCTCTGTTTTTCCCCACTTGCACACTTATTCTCTCTAAAAAGTAAACAGTAAAAAAAAAAACAAAAAACCCAAAAAACGGGCACCTGGGTGACTCAGTTTGCTAAGCATTGGACTTTGGCTCAGGCCATGATCTTGCGTTTCTTTATGAGTTCAAGCCCCACATCAGTCTCTCTGCTGTCATCACAGAGCCTGGAGCCTGCTTCAGATCTTCTGTCCTTCTCTCTCTCTACCCCTCCCTGCCCATGCTTTCTCTCTCTCTCTCACACAAATATAAATAAACACTTAAAAAAATTTTGGGGGGGGGGCACCTGGGTGGCTCAGTCAGTTAAGCCTCCGACTTCAGCTCAGGTCATGATCTCACGTTTGTGGGTTCGAGCCCCGCGTCGGGCTCTTTGCTGACAGCTTGGAGCCTGGAGCCTGATTCGCATTCTGTGTCTCCCT
>PJEM01019281.1:0-16359 GCA_004023845.1 Helogale parvula
TCTAAAATATAAACACACACACACACACACACACACACAGTCGGACTCTAGACACTGCACTATGCTATACCGCCGGAGAGCAATCCTACATTTTAATTTTTGAAGAAATTCCTCCCACGTCCGTGTCCTGGCTTCAGGCACAGTGACCCTCCCTTAGGTCTTCAAGTGCACCAAAGTCCTTCATCTCAATGATTTTCTACATGTGGTTCCCACTCCCTGGGCCGCTGTCACTTCTTACGCCCAGCCCTTCCCCAGCTGAGGTGCCCCTCCCGGGCCCCAGGGACAAGGCCCCGCCTCTGCATATAGCCTCTCCCGGAGCTGGGGACCCCCTGTCCTAATGCTCCCCGTGGAAGCGGTAGCATCCGGTTTGGTGACGGTCTCTCAAGTGGCTCTCGGGCTCCGCGGAGGTGCTGAATCCCCAGCGCCCGGGACAGCGCCTGACAAGTAACAGGTGCTCAGTGAAAAGGAGCGAAACGAGGAAATGATACCACCAAAAGAAACTTAAATAAAGGAAAACAAGTACGGAAACAGATGAGCGTTCGAATACAGGAGCGTAAAGAAGAAGGGACCGCACAGCACGCCTCGGTAAACTCCCTCATCTTGCAGACCGCTAAACAGGCGCCCCCCAAAGCCAGCGGCAGCGCTAGGATTCCCAGAGCCCACTGCTCGGGGCTCCAGACCGCCGCCCCGTCAGGAGATGCGCAGGCAGTCTCCTAACACGAGGCTGAAGGAATCAGAGAACACCAAGGCCAGAGGGAAGGGCTAAGGTCTCCAAGGCAACCGAAGGAAGGTCAAGGACTTCCATCTCCGGCCAAGAAGATACAAAAAGCCTCACATTGTACACAGCGAGGAAGCTGGAAAGCCGTCCACGGAATGCGCTTTCGGGCACTAGACAACAGGTGGCACAGGACCAGGCCCTCCGGGAAGGAGCGCAGGTAAGGAACCCGAGACGGAGGAGGAGAGGTGAGGCGGCCAGAGAGGACGGAGTGCGCCACGGAGGGGGTGGCGGGGCCAGCAGAGCGGCCCCGGAAGCCTCCGCTGTGGACGGATCCACGCGCACACGGCAGAGAGTGCCCGAGACGGGGAGGAACCATCAGAAGGGAGCCCGCGGCCCTTCCGGGAACTCGAGAATGCGCAACAGTGGTCTGTTCCCAGCAGTCCGAGGAGGAGGCCCCGGAGACACGGCCCCGTCTTAGCTGTCGGGCTCAGTTAGTCCAGCCTGCAGCCTGCTCGTGCCCCCCCCCGCCCCCCGCAAACAGAACTGACATCGAGCCTCAACAGAACCAAGCACGATCCAAGAAAGTCCACTACACACCCTAACAAAACCCAGCATCTGAGGACTTACACAATTTGTGGCCTGGAATCTGACAACTAACAATCCCAAATTCTGTTACCGCCGGTGAAAACAAGTCAAATAATATGACCACAATCAGGAAAACAAATAAAGAAAAAAAAAATCCCTAAAATGTCAGAGATGATAGAATAGAAAACGATCTTTAAACAGCAATTAAAAGAATGTGCTCCAGGGGCTCCTGGGTGGTTCCGCTGGTTAAGCGTCTGACTCTAGATTTCCGCTCAGGTCATGATCTCACGGTCCTGGGATGGAGCCCCATATTACGCTCTGCACTGACAGTGCTTGGGATTTTCTCTCTTTGCCCCTCCCCCATTCACGCCTTCTCCCTCTCTTTTTCTCTCTCAAAATAAATATTCTTAAAAAAGAATGTGCCATATATCCCAGGAAAAAAATTATCACGTTGATGAGAGAAACAGAAATTTTAAAAACCCCCAATGTAAATTCAAGAGATGAAAAACACAATAAGTGAATCGAAACAAAAACTGAAAGAAACGGACAGATTAGAGAACTACCAAAAAAAAAATCAGAGAACTTGAAGATACAGCAATAGAAACTATCCAGACTAGGGCGCCGGGGTGGCTCAGTCGGTTTAGTATCTGACTTTGGCTCAGGTCATGATCTCATGGTCCGTGGATTTGAGCCCCGCATCGGGCTCTGTGCTGACAGCTCGGAGCCTGGAGCCTGCCTCAGATTCTGTGTCTCCCTCTCTCTCTGCCCCTTCCCCCCCCCCCTCAAAAATAAACATTAAAAAAATTTTTAAAAAGAAAAAGAAAACAAAATAGAATGACTCACAATTCCAAACTTCAAGATTCAGTATCATGATACTGTGATATTGGCTTCAGGATGACATACAGATTAACTGAACGTAAGACAGAACCTACAAGGAGGTCCACAAATCTAAGTCCGATGCATTTTTCACAAAGGTTTCAAGGTAATATAATTCAGCATACAGAGCAAGAATAACTGAGTAAACACATGGGGGAAAATGTCCTTTGTCCTTACACCACAAAAAAATAATTAAAATAGATCACGGACATAAAAAACATAAAATGGTAAAACTTCTAGAAGAAAACATAGGAGAAGAATCTTTGTGTTCTTTAGTCAGGCAAATATTTCCTAGAGATGTACACAAAGCATGTGCCATGAAAAGAAATACTGATGAATTCAGCTTGATCAAAATTGAGAACTTTTGCTCTTCAAAAGACACTGATAAGAAAGTGGAACCCCATTTGGAGCCCCTGGCCGGCTCAGTGAGTGGATTGTGTGGCTTTTGAGCTCAGGGTTGGGGGCTCAAGCCCCACTCGGGGTGCAGAGCTTACTTAAAAATAATATCTTAAAAAAAAAAGAAAAGAAAAGAAAGAGAATGGAATACTGAGCCACAGACTGGGAAGAAAATATTTGTAAAACATACATCTGATAAAGAATCTGTATCCAGAATACATGAAGAACACTTGGAGCTCAATCTTTAAAATAGGGGGGGAAAACTGAATAGACGTGTCACCACAGAAGCTCCCCAAATGACAGCTAAGCAGGGGAAAAGATGTTCAACATCATTAGTAATCATTAGTAATCAGGGAAATGTCAATTAAAAGCACAGTGAGATATTACCCACCCACCAGGAAGGCTGAGAAAATGTTTTAAACTGACTGTATTAAACGTGACGGCAAGCAGCAAGTAGACCTCATTCCTTGCTGGTAAAAATGCAAAATGGTGCAGCTACTGAAATGGTTTGGCAGTTACGTCAAAAAATAAACATATACTTAGCACGTGAGTCCGCGATCTCCCTCCTAGGCGCTAACAGAGGAGAAATGAAAACACACGGATGTTTATGCTAAGACCTGTATTTGTGTGTTCATGGCAGCTTTATTCAAAACAGCCCCAAACTGAAAATAACCAAAACGTCTATCCACAAAGCGGACGCACGAATCGCAGGACACCCGTACAGAGGACTACTTCTCGGTAACAAAAAGGCACGAGCCGCTTAATATGCAACGATCCAGATGCATCTCAAGAGCATCGTATCCGCCGAAGGAAGCCAGACACGTACAATGTGAAACTTGGGGAAAGACAAAAACGCAGTATTCCAAGCAGGCCGGTGGCTGTCGGGGGTCAGGGGTGCGGAAAGGTGTGATGGCAACTGGCCACAGAGATGACTTCCCGTAGGTGCAGGAAACGTTTTATTTCCTGGGCGTGGTTGTGGTCGTACAGCAGCGCGTACTTGGTAAGAGTCATTTTAACAAATTAACCTTCGGTGAATATTATTATATATAAATTATACTTCAGTAAAGGTGATAAAAAGGAACAGAGGAAAGGGAGGAAGGAAGAAGGGGAAGGGGGGAGGCAGGAGAGGAGCAGGCACTGGCCGCTCTCCGGCGCCGCCAAGCCCGCCTGGCGAAGGCTCGCGTGAAGCCACCTGGCAGGTGGCCGGCAGAACAGGGATTAAAACAATTCTTGAGAGTATCCACCGTCCTTCGCACTGATTCTGTATTTATGAAGTGAGCCGGAGATCTTAATCTCCTTGAGAACTCCGAAGCAGAGCCAGAGAACGCACAGCACTTACAAGGCCGCGGGGAGCTGTGTGGTCTTCAGGTAAACCTTCGATTTGTATGAAAGGCACACAGGAAGGTATCGCTGTCCTGTTTGTCAGTATGTCGGTGCTATCTGCCCCGGAATGGTGTGGGGAAAAGCACTGTCTGGGTCCTTTTCTAGATTTTGTCCAGTGGGGAGGTACTGATCTATCGACCAGAATATTAAATAGCCTTCTGAGCAAATATTCACCTCATTCTAGCAAGTAATAAACCGATATTCTGATTTCTTTTTTTTTTTAAACGTTTATTTATTTTTGAGAGGAAAAGAGAGAGAACACAGGGAGATAAAGGATCTGAGGCGGGCTCCTCACTGACAGCAGAGAGCCAGACACAGGGCTCCAACCCACAAACCGCAAGATCACGATGGCAGCTGAAGTCAGACACTTAGCCGACTGAGCCCCCCAGGTGCCCCGTGACATTCTGACTCCTATTCTAACCTCAGTCCCCTCTCTCCAGCCCCATTATTACCAACTTCACCCAGCACTGACTACCACAGGAGCACGGGCTTTGACAATTCCACTCAAACCCCAGTTACTGGGATTTCCAAACTTATGGTGGAATTGAAAAGAAACGAACTCCTTCCTACCACAAAGAAATAAAAATTAAAAATACAGAAATTTAGATAAGATATTTTAAAATGTAAGAAGGCAAGGAAGAAGGCAGAACGGACATTCTCAATGCTAGAAAGGAAGATAGAAAAGTGAGGGCAGTTAGCCTAAGTGGACGCCCTATGGTCAACCTTGAAGACCTAGATACAGGTCTTAGGCACTAAGACTTCTGAAGACCACATGGGAATAAAAGACGTGGGTTGTGAATTTGAAACCAAATCCCCCACATACTACAGCTGAGGAGAGGGACTACAGTCCGGGCGTGAGTGGAGAGAGAGGCAGTGACTTGTGAGACATCAAACCACAGGCCTACTTGACCTAGGAGCGCAGGGTCGGCTTACACCCCTGCGGAGCCCAGGAGCCCCGCACTGAGCTACGAGAGGATCACTGTCCAGGGAACCCCAATTCCAGGCGTCCCAGCAAAAGCGGACAAGGAGCTGCTCCAGAGAGCCGCTCACAATCCAGTAAGCACGCGATCCCACAGAGCAGTCCCCGCAGAAGATACACAGGCAAGCGACGATTTCAAACCACGTCTGGCTACAAGCCTTCAAGACAAAGAGTTAGCAGACACAACACATGGGAATTTGTGCCCCCAAGACTAGAAATACTAGAAAAATCTAAAATAGACTATCATAGAATGGGTAGGATTTTCAATACGCATAACTTATTGGGGGAAAAAAGATAAGGGAGGGTGGGAAGAACAGGCACACTGGATAAAGAAGCACGCAGACGTGAAAAATAGAGACAATTTAATTAAAAATTCAATAGCGGGCTTAAATAGCAGGTTAGACACAGCTCAAGAGAGAGTCAGTGAGGTGGAAGATGGCTCTGACAGATCACCCAGAACACTGCACAGTGAAAAGAGGAATTGGAAAATCTGGGACAGCAATTAAGGCACGTGAAGGAAGGAATGCTAAGGTCTAAGAGGAGTCCAGTAAGAATTCCAGAATGAGGGATTAATGAAAATAGGAAGAGGCACTATTCAAAGAGATAATGGCAAACAATTCTCCAGAATGGAACAAAAAATGAATATTCAATTTGAAGAAGGACAAATCCTGAACTGAACGACTAACAACAAATCCATACCGGGGCGCCTAGGTGGCTCAGCTGGTTGAGCATCTCACTTGTGATTTGGGCTCAGGTCGTGGTCTCATGGTCATGAGATCAAGCCCCACATTAGGCTCCACACTGAGATGGAGCCTGCTTGAGATTCTCCTTCTGCTTCTCCCTCTTCCCCTCCCCTGCTCGGTCTCTCACTTGCTCTCTCAAAAACAAACAAAAAACCTCAAAGCCATATGTAGATGCGTATTGTAGAACACCCCTGGCAAAGAAAAGCATCAAAAAAACAAAAACAAACAGAGAAAGATTAAAAATTAAACCCCAGATCTCTCACTGAAAAGATGTTAGAGGCATATTACTTATAATCAATAAGATTGTGGGGTCCTTGAGTCAAAATACCTGATTCTGAAATCCACGCTGCTTCTTAGAAGGTATGTAACTCGGGATGGACAGCTCACCTCTCTGATTCTCCGTTTCCTTGCCCTAAAATGGACACCTGCCTCAGAGGATTGCTATAGTGTGGATGAAATGATGTTAGACAGTCAGATACAGTTAGAACCTGAAACACAAACACACTTTGACAAGATCAGCTGCTTTTATTATTATTATTAAATCACTGAGCACATTATATTACTGATACTGCTTATGCTTCTGTCTCCAGGCTTCAGGGCAGCCACAGCCACTACAAAGTGGTGCAGGGGGAGGGGCAAGTGGGGAGAATTCTCAGAAAGGAAAACATCAGAGGTGTTAAACTTGGCCTGAACTCTACCTTGACCCCTAAACCATGTGTCTTTGTGGCAAATACAGCACAGCTACAGCTAAGAACTGAACTGAGGTCTGGGATGTGACCCGCCACAGGAGAGACAGCGTCAACGGTGGGACCTCATTCGATTTAAGTACCTCCTGAAACAAAACAAAGAAATCTATAGTCTTTGGAGGCATCTACCAGAACCCAGAGACTGTGTATAGCATGTAATATGCACAATACCCCAGTTATAATCCAAAATTACTCAAGAAAACAAAGACGCGGGAAAACATGAGCTAGCTAAAAGAGAAAAAAAAATCACAGAGTGACTCTGTGTTGGAAATAGACAAGGATTTTATTTTATTTTCTTAGAGACTTTGTTTTAAGTTTATTTATTTATTTGGAGAGGAGAGGAGAGAGAAAGAGCAGGGGACGGTCAGAGAGAATCCCCAGCAGGCTCCGTGCTGTCAGCGCAGGGCCTTACTCGGGGCTCGAATCCACAAACCACAAGATCATGACATCAGCCGAAACCACGAGTTAGACGCATAACTGACTGAGCCACCCAAGTGCCCCTGGAAATACACAAGGATTTTAAAGCAACAATTATAAAGTGCTTACGGATGTAAAAGAAACACACCCATAATGACAACAAAGACCCTGAATGTCAGCAAAGACATGTTAACTATAAAAACATACTAAATAAAAATTCTAAAGTTGAAATACTACCTGAAATTTAAAAATTCACTCAGCGGACTTTACAGAATGATAAAATAATGGCAAATCCCCCCAAATTTGGTGAAAGAAGCATCTGTACAGAATCAAGGATCTTAGCAAACCCCAAGAAGATAAATACACGGAAACCACACCTAGGCACATCCGAGCCAGACTGCTGCTGACCTTGAAAATGGCAGAGAACAGCAAACACAATGTGTGCACAAACAAGGATTCAAATGCTCTCTGGCGCCTGCTGGAAGCGGTGGAGGCAGAAGAATGTTCTGTGAGGACTCGCAGGGAAGCCTGCCAATCTGGAACGAGCTGTCCAGTGAAACATCCACTGGGAATGATGATGAAATAGAGCCACCGTCAGATTACAACAAAAGAGGGGGGAGCAATTTGTTTATAACACATCCTTTCAAACAGAGCCAGCCAACACAGACCATACGAAATGGTAAAAGAAATGGTCTACTGACTGAAGAGAGATGATATCATTTGGAAACTTTACCTTCAAAAGGAATACAGAACATTGGAAATGGTAAGTAGGTTGGTAATTTTCTCAGAAACTAGGTTTCCTCTCAATTTCTCCAAAAATACCTATGATAGGGGCGCCTGGGTGACTCATCGGTTAAGTGTCCAGCTTTGGCTCAAATCATGATCTCACGGTTCGTGGGTTCGAGCCCCACATCGGGCTCTGTGCGGACAGCTAGCTCAGAGCCTGGAGCCTGCTTCAGATTCTGTATCTCCCTGTATCTGACCCTCCCCTGCTCGCGCTGTCTCTCTGTCTCTCAAAAATAAATAAAAAACATTAAAAAAAATTTTTTAAATACCTATGATAATCTAGAGCACCACAAAGCCAAGGCGATAACCTTGGTTTGTGGAATTTATGGCATCTGCAGACACACTACACAATAGACACCATGACGCAAAGGAGGAGGGAATCACACAGTGGTCAGGCTCCACCATTCTACGTACAGGTGCTGCACCATGAACTCTAAGTAGACGGTTTCTGGCTCCGCAGTTAGACTTGGGGACCTTTAAAACCCTGGACCGTGTCATATAATGCCTGGCACACAGCAGACACTTAATAAATATTGGCTTCTGTAGAAGTCAGTCTCCCGAGACTTTGATCACCAGGATTCAATTCAGGAGTCCAGCGGCCCCTGAGAAAGCGGAGAAAATCTAGTTTCCGCAAGGACAAACATGGGACGCGGCAGCAAGCAGCACCCCCAGCCCGAGTTACAGAGCAGCCAGCACGTGAACTCACTTCTGCTTGCAAAAGCGAGAAGTCTCAGTTTCAAAAGGAGAGAAAGAAGGTTACAAACCATCCCGCAATTGCTAAACTTAAAGGCATTCGAACGTTCAGTATAAAGTGCGTGAGTTAATCAAAAATACCCAATTGTCCCAACAATGAACATAGTAGAAGGGAGTATTGGGGATTCCTAGAGAATATGGAAGGGAGGGCAGAGGGAGTCAAGAGGTGTAAATAGTAAAGCGGTAAATAGTAAAAGATCTGAGGTACAGGGATTTTTAAGAACCAGAGCTGCGGATTCCATCCTCTCCAGAACAAAGACCCCAGTGATCCCAAGTGTCGCTGGTCTGGGGAGCCTTGTATTAATATGCGGCTGGCCGGCAGGCAGAGCCAGAGAACTGGGCTCCAGCGCGCCTGCTCCCACACTCTCCGGCTGCAGCTCTGACCCCCACCTGCCAGCCACCTGGCCGCAGACCACAGCCAGCTCGGGACATCACACCTCCCGGGGCGGCACAGGAAAGGTACACGGTGCATCACTAACTCACACGGTGGGAAAGTTATTCCCACTCAATTCTCTAATCAAATCAACAAAGGTTCCTTTCGCTGCTAGTATGCCTTGAACTCTTCCCTAAAACTGGTTATCTTTCTTTTAAATGCAGCGCAGGTCTTTCACTCCAAGTCTATGCAGGCAACTGCGTCTATCTAGAATTTAACGTCATTTTATTTTTATCTGAAGATACTTTGGTTAAGTTTCATGCTGAGCAACTGCTACAAGTTTTCCAAATTTGTTTAAAAATAAGTCATTTGATATAAAGAAAAATACAAATGGCATATAGATAGAGCAAAAATAAGAACAGTACAGAAATGACTGGCTTCTGGGGACGCCTGGGTGGCTCAGTCGGTTGAGCATCTGACTCTGGATTTCGGCTCAGGTCATGACCTCCTGGCTCTCAGGACCGGGCCCCGAGTCAGGCTCTGCACTGACGGGACAGAGTCTGCTTGGGATTCTCTCCCTCCCTCTCTCCCTCTGTCCCTCCCCTGCTAGCTCCTGCGCACACACATTCTCTCTCTCTCTCAAAACAAATAATCATTAAAAAAAAAAAAAAAAAGACTGACTTCTGAAAAATACTGGATTAGTGTAATCCAAGGAAAATATTCCCTTTAACAATGTCACATTTGTGTGCAAATAATAATGCCTTTTATTCCAAGTACTGAAAAAACCATTTAGGTAAATATTTTCTCTCGTGTATGGGTCAACATCCTTGTCCTTTGCAAAATTAGAAACTCCTACTTGAGTCTAAGTTAATCAGATTTTCAATGAAATTATTACTATTTACCTATACATGGCAGATTCTATTTTCTTAACGATCTCATAAAAGCACCAGAGTTTACTAAAAATGTCCACGCAAGCGAGGTTTGGATCCCTTTCCCCGAAGTGAAGGAAGTGGCCGGCATTTTCTCCAATGTCACTTGTGAAGGCATCTGACCAAGTACGGTGATTAATAACCCCTTTCCATGGTGTTTTAATGTTTTTTTTTTTTTTATTAAGTCTTGCAAGACAGACTGAGTCAGTCAACAGCTGATGAACTATGTAATAACAGAGTAGGATTTCTCCACCTCCGCACTACGGACACACTCTTCTCCGGGGCGGGGCCTCTGTGCCGCGGGACCGCTGGGCCACATTCCTGGCCTCCACTCTCTCGATGCCCGGAGCCCCTTCTCCCCTGGTTATGACAACCAAAACGTCTTGAGACACGGCCACAAGCCCCCATTTGAGAACCGTTGTAGAGAAAGATGATCCGGGGTTGGTACCTGATCAGGGGTTGGCCCCATGAAGGGCAGGGTCTGGGGTCAGCGGGAAAGAGCCACCCCTCTGAGCACTCCCGCTCCTCCCTCCCCCCTCCGCTGTCCTCCCCTCCAGCCACATGGCTCCAGGCTGCTTCCAAACACTCCAGTCCCTCCCTGGCTCGGCGCCTCCCTCTGCCTGCACTCCCTTCCCCAAGATGTCCTCTCTGATAACCTCCTTCTGTCTCTCTCTTTTTTTTCCCTAACATTTTTAAAATGTTTATTTATTTATTTTTTGAGAGAGAGAGAATGAGAATGACCTAGGGAGAGGGAGAGAATCCCAAGCAGGCTCCACACCATCAGCAAAGGCCCGGAAGCAGGGCTCGAACTCACAATCTGTGAGATCACGCCCTAAGCCAAGATCAAGAGCCAGATGCTTAACCAACTGAAACACCCAGGTGCCCCTCCTTCTCCTCTTTAAAATCTGCTCATTTGGGGCGCCTGGGGGGCTCAGTCAATTAAGTGTCCGGCTTCGGCTCAGGTCATGATCTCATAGTTTGTGAATTGGAGCCCCGCGTCCAGCTCTGCTGACAGCTCAGAGCCTGGAGCCTGCTTCTGATTCTGTGTGTCCCTCTCTCTCTGGCTTGTACCTCCCTGGCTTGCACTCTGTCTCTGTCTCTGTCTCTCTCTCAAAAATAAATAATGGAAAAAAATTTTGAAAAGAAATAAAAAATAAAATAAAATCTGCTCATTCATCCACTCAGTGAGGTCCTCCCTGACCTTTATTTTGAAATGCAAGCCTCCACCTATACCCCCACCTTACCATGATCCACCATCCTATTTTTCCAGAGACATTATCACCTTATAATACACAAAATGTTTATATCCTAGGTTTACTGTTTATCGGCTGGTTCCCCCCCTCCCCCCACATCCCTGAAAAACTGCCTCGCAGATATGCCTCGTACACAGCTGGCACTCAATTCAAGTTGCTGAATGAATGAATGAATGAATGGTAAAGATCGGCCAAGCAGCTTGCTGTGCCTCCTGACAGGTCAGTAGCTCGTGACTCCTCTCACAAAGAATTTTCTAGAACTTACGTTTCTAGCCACGGCTAAGAGGGCCTCTTGTCTGGTGAACTGTTCACAGCAACCCGAGAGCTGAGGTCTACGTGGATGTCACGGGCGGTCAACAATTCTCAGACACAGCAAGTCCAGGGCACCCACGAACAGCAGGAACCTCAAGCTTTCAGGTTAGAAACATGAAGTGGCGGGCGCACGGGGGGCTCAGTCGGTTAAGTGCCCGACTCTTGGTTTCAGCTCAGTCTTGATCTCACAGTTTGTGAGTTCGAGCCCTGCATCGGGCTACGTGCTGGCAGTGTGGAACCTGCTTGGGATTCTCTCCCTCTCTCCCTCTCTCTCTGCCCCTCGCCCGCTCACTCTCTTGGCCTCTCTCTCAAAAATAAACAAAAAACTTAAAAAAAAACAAAAAAAAGAAATATGAATAGCAGATACATAATTCCTTATTCAAAATTTTTCACTGTTTTCCTCTTTTAAAAAACAAAGTTACCTACTCCACTGATGAAAGCTTAATACACTGCAGAAAAGCAAAGCCTTTTTAAGAAAATGGCATCTAATAATATAACTCCAGGCCTTCCTGGCTCAATTTAAAATATAAAAACCAGGACTGACCGTGACTGACTTCATCTGCTGTCTCTGCTGTGATGCGAAGTTTTGGGGCAGCGGCCACGCTCCAGCTTCCTGCCGTGCACCAAGTTCACCTGGGACACTTTCACGGGACATCACCGACCCTCCACCAAAACGACTGGCAATTTAAAGCTAACGAAGACCAGTAGGGGAAGGGCCTGGAAGGACTGCCAGTTTGATACAGCGGGATGGGCTGCATCGAATGCCCAGCACCCTGACCCCGCGCTGAGCCCCCAGGTGCCGCCATGCCTCTCCGAACTGTCGGGCCACCGTCCCGGCGGCTCTGCTGCGGCCCAGTCAGCGGCTGTGGCTGCTACCTGCCCTCTGGAAAGACAGTCCAAGTTGTAAACCCCAGCTAACCAGCTAAAAGATACTGCGGCTTACCTCCGCCGCCCAACCGAAACCAGAGCGGTTCGGAAGCAGTGGCCCTGAGCCCACCGCACCCAAGAGGAGACCGACTTCTATTCGATGAGGTCCTGATCTATCTGCAAAGAATCTATAATCCTTTAACCTGATGCTAGGTAACAAAACAAAACAAAACAAATCTCGTCCGTGATTTAAAGTTGCACCAGGAAAACATATTTCGGGAACCTACAGCTCTGAGGAAAAAAAGGATTCATCGTCTTTTATGCTAACTCAAGGGTCACCTGCCAGAAATAATGAACACAGCCAGTATATTCATCATTTAAAAGAGTCTGGGGCATGAAATAAATGAGGTGAGCGTGGTCTAGTGGAGACGCAGCGGATCCTTGAATACTCGCTGTGCGTCGATGCTTTCCACAAGACCCCATCTTTTCTGAAGACAGGCTAAGCACAAATCGATGTTTTAAGTATAACGTTAGGTGAATGTGCTTTTACAGGTTCAGAGTACAGAACGTATCATTGAATAAAAAGAAAGAAAAGAAGTGTCACTGGCCATTTTGCATTAAGAAAAAGATCAAATAATCTAGTACCAAACAGAAAGCCTGTTAATAGCACGCCCTCCTCAAACATGTTTTCCTCCCGCCGCGGTTAACTTCAGGTGACGGCGGTAAACCAGAATTCAATATTCAACAGAGTACTGGTGACTCGGAGGTGAGGAGACAGGGTCCCCAACTCAAACAGCTCCCAAGGGAACAAAGAGCATCACACACATAATAACCCCGATACTCGGGTGGCAGGAGCCATAGGATACAGACAGAAACAAACTCTGCCTGGAGGAGGGAGGGGGATGGGAGATGTTTTCCTACATCAGGCTGCGATGTGAGCTGGGCTTTGAAGAGCAAGCAGGAACTCACCACAAGGGAAGAGAGAGAGGATCTGGGAAAGGGAAAAAGAACATTCCAGATGAAGAGAAGAGCATAGCAGGGCAAAGCACACTGAGCGTCTGCTGCCTCTGACCTGTTTGGGGAAGCCAGAGATTCCGCAGGAAGCCCCCAGGCCCTGACCGAACAGACACGCTAGAATTGGTTCTAAGTGGAAAGGTAAGAAAAAATAAACACAATAAAACATACCCAACGAGATACCTTTATTGGCCCAGATGTGAACAGAGGGAGAGACGGAGGCAGAGTGTTACAGCATGTCTATCCGGCCAAGCATTTTCATTAAGAACCCGTTCTCCAGGCGTTCCCAGTATTTACGATTCCCCATTCAACATGTCATCCTGTCACTGTAAGTCTGTGTGAGATATGCCACCCCGGGCCAGCCCAATTATCCACACAATCCGATATTCTGTCTCTGACACCGTACTCAGGGACGTCGGGGGGGGAGAACATGATAGATGTGGCCCCTCTAGGTCCACCTCAAAATGTTAGAATATTGGTTGATGGAGACCAAGAAGGACTTTAGCCTTATCTGCAAAATTTGAACTTAAAAAATAAATACAGGAGAATGCTGTAATGTGGAACTTACGTAATTGATAGTTTTATACAGCGTCTCATTAGCCTCTCTTCGGTGAACAAATACTAAGTCTTTGTAAGGCCTTAAATGATTTTGGGGGGGAACTGCGGTGAACCATCCATTCATGTGTTATTTAAAGCGGTTTCATTCATCAACGCAGATTCCTCTACTGGGACTATTTCTAACAGCTAGACTGTTCATCCTTCAGATGAACCTTCACTAGATGATTCTTCACTGGCTTTTGGGGGGAAACTGACCCCCATGCACTTCAGGTCCTTGTTGACTTAACTAAATTTCAACAGCAAGTTGCATGAGCAAACTTTCTCTATATAAATGCCACTCTCTAACAAGACCCACGCTGATTTATTAGCTCTTGTCTGAGCGGGTCCAACCAAGGCATAATGTTTTATATTGCCAGTCTTTGAGGGCCTCTGATGGTTATTACTTAGCACCATGCAACGGGCTGGCTGAAGAGACCAACTTAATTGACGAGCAGCCGTCCTCCCCACACCATGCATACATGGAAATTCCTGTTTGATTTGTGGCTTTAATCACGGCTTCCAAAACCCGTCATTATTTATGACTGACTTTCACACTGATGGTCAACGGGAGACATTCCGTCGGAGACATTACCTGAGAGGAAAGAACTCTGCAGCTCAAAGCCGTGCGTGTGCTCCATGTGGACACTCCGCATCTCCATTTTCCCGCCGACTCGCCAGGTTGGGGACGGAGCTGGAGAAGGTGGGTGAGGCCAGACGTTACATGATATTACTGAACAGAAAGATACTACTCAAATATGCAGTGACTTCTCCAGTCAGAGTTGAAGCAGATTCAAAAAGGAAAACAGGCTGTAAAATAAAAACCAACAACCTTTGGAGTCTGTGTACGTGCTCACGAGTCTCAACATTCCTTCTGTTCGAAATATCTGAAATCATCAAGCGGCGCTGACCAACTGGCCACCTTGGCCAAGCTGCTAGGAAGGTGGCCCTTCTTCTTCTGGAAAGAAGCACACTCTTCCACGGATGCACCAAGCTCTGTCTTGTCTCATACAACCCAACCCCCACAGTCTTCCACTCTTTCTGCTCTGCGGTCTTTCCCGTTAGGGGCCACCTGGCTGGCTCAGTCGGCGAAGCACGCAACTCTTGATCTGGGGGTGGCGAGTTCCAGCCCCAGGTTGGGTGTAGCGGTGACTTAAAATAAATAAATAAAAAGCTGTTTTTAAAAAAAAAAGGTGGTAGTGGGGCGCCTGGGTGGTTCATTCGGTGAAGTGTCCAGCTTCGGCTCAGGTCATGATCTCCTGGTTTGTGGGTTCAAGCCCCGTGTCAGGTTCTGTGCTGACAGCTCAGAGCCTGGAGCCTACTTTGGATTCTATCTCCCCCTCTCTCCGTCCCTCCCCCACTCATTCTCTCCCTCTCTCTCTCTCTCTCTCTTTCTCTCAAAAATAAACAAACATTAAAAAAAATTTTTTTATGTCATCTTCTCCTTTTCACTGCCCCCTTCCCCTCAGTCCATGGTTATGCTCTCCCTTGCACCTTGATTTTAAAAATCAGTACCTGTTAGAAAATCAAAGCATAACACTATACAGAAAAGTGTACAAATAGCAAGTGTTTCGCTTGACAAATTTTCACAAACTGAACACACTGGTGAACCAGCACTCGGCTGCACAGGTTTGCCAGCATCTCGAAAAGCTTCTCACGCTCCCTTCCGCTTCCTGTCGTACCCCAACGGTGCCCACTCTCTGGCCTTCCAACAGCCTGAGGCCATTAGCTTTGCCTGTTCTCGTGGTCCGTGTAAATACAGCCGTGCAGCATGTGCCCTTCTGCGTCTGGCTTCCGTCGCTCGCCATTATGCTTGTGAAGTTCACCCACGTTATTGGGTAGGCCTGCAGATCACTCACTATTACAGCGACACAGCTTTCCATTGTGTGAACGGAACCACAGTTCACAATCCACAACGGACTGCATTAATGATGGGTGTGGGGGTGGGTTCCTGTTTCTGAGTATTAAGAATAGTGCTACTATCATGGACCCCAATGTTCACAGCGGCACTTTCTACAACAGCCAAATCATGGAAAGAGCCTAAATGTCCATCACCTGATGAACGGATCAGGAAGATGTGGTATATATACAATGGAGTACTACATGGCAATGAGAGGGAATGACATATGGCCATTTGTAGGAAAGTGGATGGACCTCGAGGGTGTCATGCTAAGCGAAATAAGTCAGGCAGAGAAGGACAGATACCATATGTTTGCACTCACAGGTCTAACAGGAGAGACCTGGCAGGAGACCATGGGGAGAGGAAGGGGGAAAGAGAGCGAGGAAGAGTGAGGGACACAGATCAAGGGAGACTACTGAATACTGGAGACGAACCATGGACTGAAGGGGGAGGGGGAGGAAAAGAGGGGGTGATGGTCATGGTGGGGGGCACTTGTGGGGAGAAGCACTGGGTGTTATATGGAAACCAATCTGACAATAAACTATTATTAAAAAAAAAGAATAGTGCTACTATTTGATGGGTGAAACAGATAAAGGAGATTAAGAGCTCACTTACTATGGGGCACTTGGGTGGCTCAGTCGGTCAAGGGTCCGACTTCGGCTCAGGTTGTGATCTCCCGGCTCGTGAGTTCGAGCCCCACGTCAGGCTCTGTGCTGACAGCTCAGAGCCTGGAGC
>PJEM01019282.1:0-16357 GCA_004023845.1 Helogale parvula
GTCAATTCATTTTCACTGCCGAGTGAAACGTCCACGGTGCAGACTGCAAGGTCTTACGGCAGATCTATAATTTTATAAGAAACTGCCAAACTGTTTGGTAGAGTGGCTGTGCCATTTGGAATTCCCACCAGTGGCGTAAAAGAGTTCTAATCGCTACCCATTTTCGTCAGTGCATGGAATCGTCAGGACTTCCTATTTTCAACGTTCTAACAGGTATGGAGTGGGATCTCCTGGTTTTAATCTGTATCTCCTTAATGACCACGAGGCTTCCTGTATCTCATTACCATCTGTGCATCTCTGTTAAGGACCTGTTCAAGTATTTTGCCCATTTCTAATTGAGTGGTCTGTTTTCTTGCCGTTGCGTTTTGAGAGTTCTTTACATATTGCGAATCTCGTCCTTTGTCGGGTATGTGACGTGCAAATATTTCCTCTCATCTGTGGCACGTCTCTCGGAAGGAAGTCTTAAAAGCTAAGCCAGACATGCCACTCAAGTCTCTCCTCTCCTGAGTGTCCCACCCCGTGGCTCCCACTGCTCTTGGAAGGGGGCCCACCTCCTGCCCACGCTCCCAGGAGCTGGCCCTGCCCTCTGCCTCGGCTCACTTTCTTTCCATCCTGTGTATTTCCTCCTTGTGACTCACCACAATGTATAATAATCTGCTACTTGTTTTTTCTCCTTTGCTTGCCATCGACCTCTGTCCAGAAAGCGAGCTCCGAGGACTGCGTCAGCCTCGCTCACCTCTGTAACCACCCCGGCTCCTGCATGTAGCAGGTGTGCAGCAAATACTCGCTCAATCAGTGCGCAAACTTGGGCCAAATCCTGGCCCCAGAGGGGGGCAGCGGGAAAGATAATCCCCTCACATCCTAGATCAGCAGCAGCCCCGGTGCGGAACACTCCCTGCTCCTAAATTCTCCATGCTCACGAGGGAGTGAGGGTAATTTACATCCAAGAGCGCATCTCAGCTGTCCGCAGCCCCTCCTCCCTCGCTGCGTTTGCCTTTCTCCCAGCAGTTGCTAAGAAGGCACAAAAGAATAAATGTTTCAAGTTGCACTACCTCGCCTTTCTCCTGCCACCTTCAGATCAAGGTGCAGACAGCAGGAAGTGAAAGGGGAGCGGAGCCCCATAATCCCAAACTGGGTTATTTGACCCTCCGTGATCTAGTTAACCACAGCTTTCCTGCACCTGATTTACAGCCGAGGCGGAAGGCACGGGTCCTGCAGACGGTTCCCAGAGAGAGCCTGGGGGCCGGGGTGTGTGGGAGGGAGGGATGGGTGTGTGGGGGGGTGTGTGCGTGCACGGGTGCACACAGGCTCAGGGCAGGTGGCCTGGGGCTGGACAGCAGAGTGGGGAGGCGCCAGAGCGCCTGGGTCCTGCGCAGGCAGGGCAGTGGGGACCAGCTCGGGCCTGGCATCCCCCTCCCAGCCCCAGGCCAGTTAGGAGCCCCGGAGAGGCTGCTGGGCCTCTCTCGGTATCCCTTTCAGATGCGCTTTTGCACACAGGAGGCCCGTCCCCACCTCTCCGCCCTGGGCTTCCGCAAGCAGCTGCCGGGCACTCATCTCTGCCCTTCAACTCATTTGTCATTTTTGCTCCCAAAGCGTGTCAATCCCTTTTGAAGATTGTGCAACGGCCTTGGAGCAAACCCCCGGGGCCCTGCCCAGTCCTGTGGGAATCGGCCTCTGAGTCCACACCCGGGCTGAGTCTTTCCAGTGAGAGGGGCCGGTTCCCCCACGCACAGCCACTCACCAGACACCCGAAGGCAACCTCAGACCCCTGTTCTGTGGGCATGCGGGCAGCGGCGGGGGGCGCTGGCCAGTCCATCTCCTCCTCCTCCTGACCGCTAACAGGTACGGAGCCCATGCCGTGTGCCTGGGGCGTCCTCTACATCATCTGGTTTCCTTGATGCCCCCAAGGAAAATGCCCTCCATTAACTGGGGGGAGGGGCTCAGATAGCAAAGCTTGAGCTTTTTTGCTCCTGAACAGAACCCCCAGGGACTCTCCAGGAATGCCCACATGGAAACAGGATGGGTGGGCTTCACAGTGGAGGCGGCTAACAGCCGGGGGGTCGGGGGGAGACAACTGGCGGGGGTGCCAGGGAACGAGACACAGAGCAGAGCCTGGAAGACCCCGCAGGGCACTGTGCGGGCCAGTCCCTGGAGCGAGAACTCTCTTCACCTGCCAACACCCTGGGACCAAACCACCAGCACCTGCAAACACCGTGGGACCAAACCACCTGCACACGATTTCCTAGCTCCGCCAGCGTTTCCAAGTTGCTGGGTCACAAAATTCACTGACATAGGACTCGGGGGGGGGGGGGTGCGTAAAATTTTGAATATTTAAAAAGAGCATGCAGGATGTGGAATGTGGAAGCTGGCTGGGATTCAGAGATCATAAATCTGGACGCGATTTCACAGATGAGGATACTGAGGTCTAGGAAGGTCACATGACTTGTCTGCCGCTCTTCAGGCTTTGAACTTGGAGCCACCGCCGAGATCAGGATTTCTGACCTCCACGTTCCCCAGGGAACAGACAGAAGCTGCACCAACGGCGGCCACAGCCAGAGCTGGCTCTTCCACGGGGGATTTTCTCTCTCCCCGGGGACGCTGGACCGTAAGGGCACCCTGACAGAGCCCACCCCCTCATGGGGTGGTCTCCGCCCTCTAAGCCGAGCGCCCTCCTGCCAGCCATCCCTTCCCCTGCGCCCCCCACACGGTAACAGGCAGGAAGAAGAAATGTCATAAGGGTCCCACAGAATCAAGGACACTCCTGAGGCTATCAGGCTTTTGTGGGCTGCATGGAGAGCGCCTTAGAGCCAGGAAGGAGTATGGGGTCCTGGGGTCCCAGGCTCCCAGCTGTGCTGTGACTAAACCCTCAAGCGATCCAGCCTCGCGGTCGCGTGTGCCCACACACACGATCTAGCAGTGATGCTCCCTCTGGACGCCGGCATGGTAGGACACACCAGCGTGCCAACCTTGCCAGGCAAAATATTTTAATTTTCAACACAACCCCCTCCCACCCACTTTTCATCAAGAGAGTCAAAACAAAACATTCGAAATCATTGATAAATCTCTCTTCTCAAAAGAATACGTCCTGGGGATCCCTGTGAGCAGCCCCCTTCAAACACCAGCACAGCCCCCCCCAGCCCCTCACCTCACTCCTGGTCCCCCAGTGCTCAGGTCTCGTCTGCGTTCTGGTTATTCATTAAATAACCCAGAATCCCCCGGGTGAGGTGGGTAGGACCCAGGTGTCAGTATTTTCAAACCTCCAGGTGATTCCCAACTACAACCAAGGGTGCGAACAAGTTAGAAATACACTGGACTGAAGATGCCTTGGAGTGAAGGTTGAGGTTGGAGGATAAGAAACACATGGGGAGCCGCACACACCATCAGGGAGCCAGAGGGGGCGGCCCGGGGCGCCCACTTCCTCCCCAGGCTCTGGCAGAGCTGCGGGAAGAAACGGCGGTGGGGGAGTAGGGGAGCAGGGGAGAGGACCAGCACGCCGCCCCGCGACGGCCTGCATCTCCCGAGGACCCCAACACCTTCTTGGCAGCCTGCACCGGGCCACGCTGACCGTGGCCTCAAAAAGGCCGGGGCGTCGAGCGCTGCTCGGGGAGATGGGACTCCAGCCCTTCCCTGCGCGGGCGCTGACGCAGCGGCTTAGTTCTCTCCGTGACTCGGTTCGCACGAGACTCACAGAACATCTTTATCCATCACAGAAGGTTTGGGAAGATGATAGATTAATATCGTTCGAACGGAGACACGGCTGGGATGGTTAAATGGCCGGCCCCAGAGAGAAGAGAGCCCCGGAGTCCATAAAGAAGACAAACGATAAACAAAACCGTGATCTTTTGACAGATTCCGGGATGAGAGAATCCTTCACAAACCATTCTGCAGAGAAAAGGGAGAAATCCATCTCCTCTGACTTTGTATAGGACAACGGCCCACGCCATAATGAGGCCTTCCCAGTGCTGTGAAATTGCGCTCAATAGGCGGAGAGTGGAGCGGCCTGTTCCAAGGGCATGTTTATTACAGCCCTTTGTATGCACCGGCCCGGCCGGCCAGCCCCGGGCTTGTTTCTGAGCCAGGGGAGGGAGAAAGAACCCAACGAGAATTTGTTGCTACGTAACTTCCCAAATGGGGCGACTGCATAATCACGTTTGGAATCTAATGCCCTTGCTCCAAGCTGTTCTTGTCTGGGTCCGGCCCCGCTCGAAACTGATCAAGGTCGGGAGCCAGCCAATGGCCAGCAGTGCCTGGGTGGCCTCGGCCCCCTGCCTGGGCCTCCTCCCAGGCCCTGGGAGGTCAGGGGTAAAGAGGGGCCCCCGGTGTGGCCCTTCCCAAGCACCCTCAGGTCAACTGTCGACTTGAGTCAAGAGCCTCTGCTGGTCGTCCCATGGCCGGCCCCCCACCCCCACCGCAGTGTAACGCTTCTGAGACAGAGCAAAAAAGAACATAACGTGAGGCCATGATGGGGGTCCCCGAGATCACACCCGGGAGGCCGGGGCCTGGGAAGGCTGCACATCTCCAGGGCTTGGGAGACTTCGGAAGCCTCTGAGAGCAAAATGCTGGGGTCAAATGCTCTCAAGAAAGGAACCATTTCCTTAAAAGGTCCCACCCCCCCCCACCGAAGTTAGGAGACCCCTCGTCCCACCCCTGCCTGCCTGCCACATTTCCCTGGGAGGATCTGCAGGCGTCCTTCTAAGCAGACTCTGTTCTCACATTTGTCCTCTTCCTTGGGCCCTTCTCCCAGCATCCCACCAAGCCTGAGGGCAGCTGCTGTCCAAGGCTCAGAGGGAAGAGAGAGCCACCAAGGCCAGCCACAGCGTTTGAAAGAATGAGACAGGGCCACACCCGGCCTGCCTGCATCTGTCCCTCCACGCCACTTAGCCGGAGTGGCAGAGCCCCAGAGGATAATCTGCCGGTTCCCAGGGCCCTGTGGCTTCCGGACGTCTCACCCTGAGCCATCATGAGAGGCCACACATGGCTCTTGCACCTCCCCGGAGCAACAGAGGAGAGGGAGGGGAGGCAAAAGACAGATGATGGAGGTCCCAGCTCCCTCCAGGGGACACGCCTTTCCTTCATGAAAGGCAGAAAAAAGCTGGCATCATAGTACATAACCACTACCCCTCAACCCACATTTGAGACCTTCACCACGAGCACAGGGCTGCCCGCCTGATGATGAAGATATTCCCCAAGGAATCTACATCTATCCGTTGTTTACAAGACCTTGGCTTTGATTTCTTCTGTAAACGAAAGACAACAGGCAAAGGGGGGCCGGATACCCCCCAATGACGTCTCTGAAAACCCAAGCCCTCTCTCCCTGGTCATGCCTTCCAGCCACAGTAGATGTTTCTGGATGCCTTCTCCCAGGCCAGCTCCTCAGTCCCTACTCAAGGTCCCCTGGGGGAGTCTCACCTTGATTGGCTGTCTTGGGGGATGCCCAAATAGCCCAGCTGCCTTTAGGCATAAACTTCTCTTGGCTGCCACTAGGGGCAGCCTTGAGTCCACAGATCTGGGAGGACAGCTTGCTGGGGAGCCACGGGCTTCATCCCAGTTCCTGTCGGACCCAAGGGATTTCTCCTGGAGGAGACAGACTGGGCGCGTGTTTTGTTTGGGAGTAAAGCAATTCTTCACAATCAGGGCCGGGCTTCATGGGCCCGATGCTCAGAAGGGCACGTGCTTGGTTAAGGCTTCGCCTCCGCTGCCATTTAAAAAATTCTTAGCAATTCCCGAACAAGAAGCCCGGTGTTTTCCTTTCGCACTGAGGCCCACGAGGCAGGCAATCGGTCCTGCACACAAGTGCCCAACGGCATAAGACGATGCTGTGGCTTCATCCAAAGGCTAAGCGATGGCCACAGATGGGTTTCTCGACCGCAGCTCATCATCTTGAACGTGATAAGGCTGCGGTCTTGCCCGGTCGGGGTCCACATAGGTCCGTATCAGGACCCCGTCCATGCTGGATGGGGCTCAAACATCAAGCTATTCTTGGGAATCTATGCTCAGGCAAGCCCTGGCTCTAGACCCCAAGTGTTGCGCCCGGACAGCTCCGCTTCTTGGAATTCCCAAAAGCAAATGGGGGTGGGGGGTGGCCCACGTCTCCCCTCCTCCCCCATGTCACCAAGTTCCCAGGCATTTCATCAGCTCCTGAGTCATCTATCCATTGCTTCATTGTTGCGAGGGGAGAAAAACACCCCGCAGAAAGTTAGAACACTCGTGCTCGCATCTGTGAACGAAAATAGTCTCCGGGCTCCCTTTAACATTTCGTCCCGAGAAGGAAAGCTGTTTGCAGGTGGATTAAATGTTCCTTCGGAGACCCTGCCCCTGAAGCGGGCCGACCTCACCGCGACTGTGGCCGTGTGTGTCTGGGCGAGGGCCGGGGGGCCGGGGGAGCAAGGGGGGGCGCGCACACATCCAGAGAAAGCCGTCTGCGTGGTTTCGGTAAAAGAGGGCCCTTTGTGCCGCCGCTAAGCCTGGCGAACATGACCCCCGCCCTGTGGTATGCGGCGCACCTGTGCAGACGGAGGAGCAGCCGAGGGCGGGGGGCCCCGCACCCTCACGGGGATCACACCTCCTTTCTTCTCCTCCCGGCCACTTCTCCATCGCCCCTTTGTTTCGGCTTCTACCTCTGGGGGCCCGTGCGCGCATGCGTGAGTGCGCAGGCGTCTGCATACACGCGCACCCGCGCGCGCATGCGTGCAAGTGACCATTCTCGTTCAAGGGCGGTCGGGACCCGGACCAGGAAACAGAAAAGCAGGGCGGACGGTGTTTGCGAGGCCCCGGGCACTTGCCTACCTTTGCAGGCCTTCCGGTGGGTGACGGGCTTGCCCATGTCGCGGTAGTAGCCCTCCTTGCAGTAGTGGCAGTGGCGGCCGGCCGTGTTGTGGCGACAGTTGAGGCAGACGCCCCCGCTCTTGCGCCCCGATAGCTTGTACAGTTCGGTGTTGAAGCGGCAGCGCCGGGCGTGCAGGTTACAGTTACAGGCTGTGGGGAGTCAGGGAGAGGCGTCAGGGCAGGGGTGCGAGAGAGACTGTCTCAAACTCCCCCCCCCCCCACCCTTGCTCCACTGCTGGACCGCAGGAGAGACTGTCCCCAAGTAGCCCGCTCCCCCACTCCTGCTCCATTGCTGGGCTGCGGGACTGTCCCCAGCATTCCCCCTGCTGGACCCCAGTCCTTCCCCAGGAGCTTCCTCTTGGCTCCCCTCTTTGCATCCAAAATTGCATCCAGAGGCACCCACCGGCCACCCATCGGTACCCGAACCTCGGCCGTGGCCCCTGCTTCCCTCTCAGACGGTGTCTGTTAATTTCCACCCACCAACCTGCAGTCCCCACCCCTCCCATCACACACAAATCCCCTGTCAAAGCTGGGAGGTGGGGCTGGCGATCCACCCCACCTGGTGCCCCATCCTGCCTCCCAGGGGAGGGTGCTAAATAATGTCCTTCCGTCCATTTATATGCGGAAGCCCTACCCCTACACCTGAGAACAGGACTGTCTTGGGAGATGCGGCTTCTCCAGAGGTGATGGCATCAAAATGAGGCCCGGAGGGTGGCCCTCATCCAGCGCGACTGCAGTCCTGATAGGGAGATGCAGTTCGGACACACAGCGGGCTCACGCACAGAGGAGAGGCCCCCAGATGAAACCAACCCTGCCGACACCTTGACCTTGAACTTGCAGTCTCCAGTGAAACATGCAGGTCTGTTGGTTAAGCGCCCAGCCTGAGGTTTTCTGTTCCAGCAGCCGGAGCTTTCCAGGGCTTCTGGCTCTGGCGGAGGACACTGCCCCCTCCCTTGAGCGCCAGCCACCAGGCTGTCCCCTCCATCTGCGGCTGCCCCATGTGTACTGAGGGCTGGGGGTCCACTGCACCAGCTTTCTTCCCGCCTTCCCGTCAGGCAGCTTCGCACGGCCCTGGGCACTCTCTTACCTGCTCTTCCTCCCGCCCAGCCCCCTGCCTGCTTCCTACAGGCCCCTCAGGACTCAGCGCCCTCTCCCCTCCACTCAGCTGTCACCTCCTGTGCTCCTGGCTCCCAAACTCGAATTCCAGCATCCTGTGTGGGGTCTCCATACCCCATGGCCCAGGCCGGGCCCTCCAGGCTGCCTCGACACCAATACCGGAGCAACAGTTCTGGGCTGCAGTCTAAGAATTCCATTGCCGACTGCAAATCTCTCAACGGCCCTCTGGGTTTTCCTCCGGGTAAAATCTAAATGAGGTGTCACAGCCCTTGGGGCTCTGAATAAGTGGGTCCTGCTTCTGTCTGCACTGTGGCTGTGCTTACCCCCTCTCAGTCTTACACTTGAGCAGTCGCAAGTTTTCTTCCATTTCTAGAGCGTACCATGCATGAGGACCAGGACCCTAGCCTGCCCCGACCCCCATGGCTTTGCGAACGCTCTAGCATCCTTCCAGGCCCCTCCTCATCTGTCTGCGTCCCTCCCATCCTCCACACCGTGCCTTCAACGTCTGTCCCTGACCCATCTTTCCCCCCCCCAAACCCCCAGCATCCAGTGCGGCATCGTCAGACCACCCCGTGACGCCCATGACCTGCTTCTGCAGGCTCGTACCTCCAGGATAACTCCAGCTGACATCCTGCCCGCTCTAGCTCCCTCTTCAATACGCTCTGCCTGCTTTTGTGCTAAGCGCGTTTCAAATCGCATTTTACGTAACGTCTAAAGAAACACACGGGGCCAGACACTTGATAAACAAAAGAAAAAAAAAGGTATGCGGCTTCCCAGCCACCGCTGCTAATGCAAGGGTCTCTCCTTGCGGCTTTAATTAACATTTGCTCAGCTGTGGACCTCTCATTCTTTCCTACGGACATGGACCATACTCGTACATCTCACTTCGTGGCCTGTTTGCACAGACTGATGGCCCGTTTTTAATGCCAGATACGGTTCTTCGTGATTTTGAAAGGCTGTCTAGTCCTCTCCTGTGCGTGTGTATGTCACGGGCTCCTTGGAACCCCCCGTGGGTGCACGTAGAGGCGGGTTTGGATGCAGACCTGTGCCCTGCCCTGACGGCTGCCGCCATGTGGATTTCTCAAGACAGCACGGCTGGGTTAACTTTCCGATCTACATGTTTTCAGCTCAGGATCCAAACTGCCAAGCTGCCCTAAGAAAGGCCGTCCCAGCTTCCACTCCCGTCCAGCAGGATATGAGAGCTACGATTTCGCCACACCCTTGAAAAAAAATAACAACACGCATTTGGTATCAGAATTCTTTTTTTTTTTTAACGTTCGCCAATTCGTCTGGAAAACACACACACACACACACACACACACACACACACACACACGATTTTAATTTGCATGCCTTTGATTCCCAGTAAGGTTGGACGTCTCTCCATGTGTTTGTTTTTCTATTTATATTTCTTTTGTGTGTGTACATTGCCTGTTCCTGCCATTTGCCCAGTTTTCAAATAAGGTGGGGTGGTTGTTTTTCTTACAACAGCTAATGCTCTTACATTCGATGGATTAAAAACTGTGTCTTTTCTACCACACAAGCTGCACAAATTTGTTCCAGCTTCTTATTCACTTATTACTTTTGTGATTTTAAAAAGATTTTGCCTCTTTAATTTGGTCTCTCTGATGGTACGCGTTTCTTTAAATGTTCTTGCTAAAGACACGCCCATTAGTCACTCAACTAATGAGAAGGAAGGGGCTCAAGGGAGGCACTTGGGGGCCACAAGGGGAAAGGCTCAGTTCATGCCTGAGTCTGAAAGCAACCAGAAGGCAAATGAGGCCAGAGAATGATTCCTGAGAGTCTCACCAAGGGTCCCTCAGCACCCTCAGTGTCTGGCACTGAGCTCAGCCTCACCTGCCCACTGGCACAAGGGACCACTGTGCACATGCGTGCATGTCCCCTGTCCCTTTGGACTCAAGATGAGGGCACTGCAGGCTGCTCAGAGTGGTTAAGTGACCTACCAGCCCAGGACCACCAAGGGAGTCCATGGGGGCCCAGGACCAGAACCTGGGTCTTCTGGCTCTTGGCCCACTGGCCCAGAGGAAAGGAAGGTAATCACTGGAAAGAACAGCGGGGACTGTCAGAATCTAGAGCTTTCCTACTGACACAGAGGTCAAGGGGCCTGGCACACCTGCCCAGGGACAGGGATCTGGGAAGAGCACCTGGACTGGCTTCCTCAGGGCCCTCCCATCCTGGGAAAAGCCTCACCATCAGCATCTTCTGGTCCTACTCGGAGGCAGATGCCAATCCTGTGTGCTCCCCTGTAAAGACAGTGCTAGCTGTCCCCACCCTCCCCCCGTAGGGCTCCCCGAACCTCTGAGCCCCTCCAGGGAGCTCAGCAACCCCCCTTCCCCACCCCAAGGGGGACCCCAGGTGGTAGTCCTCTTCCCTACGCACCTTACACCAACAAAACGTTCTTCCCAAACACTGACTGGGCCACACAAAAGCAAGCTCAGAGGCTGGACATCAAAAGGCAGGGCCCCCCTCCCTCCCAGCTCCTGGAGCTGTCAGGGGACATCAAGTGGCAAGTGCCCACGCTCAGGCTTCTGCAAAGTATTTTACGGCTTGTTTTCTTTTCTCAGTGTTTTATTTTCTCTGCACAAATGGAAAAATGCATCAGGCAGCGCAACCCCCATCTGGGTCCCTCGGCCCCACGCAGGGATGTCACCCCAGCCCCAGTCTTTCCTCAGAAAGACACCTTAATCCCTCGTGCCTTCCTGTTTACCTCCTGACTCTCTCAGAGGCAAAAATATTGGGTATTAGTTTCATTATCAGATTTCAAGGCTTCATGGGAAGGAAAGGGTAGCTTTGTGAGAACAGAGAGGTCAGCCCGGAGGAGAAGGGGGCAGGGGGGCAGCACAATGTCTGACGAATCTCCGTGAGCCCGGGCCAGGAGCCCTGCGAGGCACTGCATCCTGGACAGGGGTCCCCCAGCCACCCAGAGAGGCCTGGTCTGCTCTAGACCCCAAGCCCCCTGCCCTCCTTCAGCTGTCCCGTGGGGATCACCAAGGTCACATCACGTGTCGCTGCGTTTCAGACCGCGGAACGTAACGTGAAGCAGGAGGTAGGAGGAGACCACCTCCCCCCAGTCTCCCCATTGTGAAGCCTGATGGGAAAGAGGCCCAAGAGATGGTCCCATCAAAAGATCCTCCAAGTCCTATCTTAACCTCTGCCTGTCACCACCATTCCCTAAGCTTTTCCAAACCTGACCCACCAAAATAAGTTGTCCAACCCCTCACCGCCCCCCCCCCCAGGCCCATTCAATTCAACACACTCTTGAGTGCTCCAGCTACACACCAGGCCCTGTGACAATGACCAAGAGAGATACAGGGATGGGTGACGCATCCTCAACTACCCAGGGGCTCTCCATCTAGCAGAAGGAGGGGGCGATGGGGCTCTGGGCAGCAAGCTCTCAGATAAAGCGGGACAAGTGCGCTGCTGAGCGGTGTGGGTCCTCAAGGACAAGGCAGTGTTTGCCCCTCCAGAGCAGATCTCTCACATTTTCACCACACAAATAAGAAAGAGCAAAAGTGGGCATGTCAGAAAGAAGAGAGAGAAGAGATGACTGAGTTGGGGTGTGTGGATGGATGGATGAGTGGACGGATGGATGGATGGATGGATGGATGGATGGATGAGGAGATGGATGGATGGATAAGTGAGTGAGCTGGGTGGACAGGTGCATGGGTAAATGGATCAGTAGGTGGGTGGGTGAATGGATGCATGGATAGATGGGTGGATAAGTGGATGGATGCATGCGTGAATGGACAGATAGGTACGTAGGTAATGGGTGCATGGGTGGATGGATGAATGGGTGCATGGGTGGACAGAGAATTGTGTGTTCTGCCTGGACCACATTCTGACAAGATAAGGCTTTGTGACATTTGTGACATTTCCTTTACTGTTGCTCTGAGCTACTTAAAACTTCTCTTGCTGCTTTAACTCACCAATTTTAGCCTCCAACTGCTCAAGTAAGACTGCAGCGCTTTAAGGAGAAAAACCCACATTTGGGATGCCCTCGATTCCTTAAAGGACCCCAAGGAGGACCTTTCAGTAAAGACTGAATCTGCATCCATTGGTTTGATGAGTTTGCCAAACACAGATAAACTCTTCTGAAAGACCTTGATAAACCTAACTCCCAATCCCCGGCCCGGGCTCTCCCAGGCCCAGAAAGGATCCTGAAGACACTGTTAAGCTGTATCCTGGCCCCGTCTCTCAACGACTCTGGCCCCAAACTTCACATGGCTCAGGGGCTCCCTCAATGGAACAGCGAGGCCATTTGACAACGGGCCCCTCAGAGCTGGGGTGGGGGGGTCGGGGCCAGGGGCCCTCCCAGCCCCAGGGATCCCTCTTAATTCTTCCCTCCCTCCCAGGAAAGTTCTTTCAAGAAGCCGACCCCAGGCCATTTCTCCAGCTGAATAGGAATCTTAGATTTACATATGTGCAGCTACACTGTCCAAAATGACTGGCCTCTGTAAGCACGGTCCACAGGCTGAGGGCTTTGTAGGAATAAAACGCTCCCCAGCGCTCCATTACCCATTCCCCCCCGGTAAGTTCAGCCCTCAGATCTGCCGTGATCATTGACGAATTTCTACACGTGCAGGCCAACAGGGGCTGTCTGGGGCGTGATGAGCACCTGCAGGCTGGAGAAACCTCGGTCAAGGAGGCTGTAACGGCCTCACCCACACGAGGTTTCCTACCCCTTCACAGCTGGCTGAGATGCGATTCTCTGAGGGGTGACAGACGTTCACTCCTTCAGCAGATGCCGGGTGCTTCTGAGCCTTCCAACGGGCCAGGGGTGATGGAGTGCCGGGGACACGGCAGCAGACAGGGCAGAGTCCTGCCCTCAGCGTGCTTCTGCCTCACAGGGGGCAATGATGGTCGTCTAGCAACGGCACAGGAGACCAGGAGTGTCCAACTGTCCCAAGTGCCATCAGGACTGGCACTCACGCACGCCATTCTGCCGGGTGGACAGGGCGGGCCCAGAGAACCAGGGCACAGAGTGCACACTCCTGCCAGCCAGCACTTCCCCGGCTGCGCTCAGCACCCAGGCCACCGTGCATCCTGTTCAAATGTGGATTTGGCTTCAGGAGGTCTGGGGCGGGCCTGGGAGTCTGCACTCCTGCCGGGCGCCCAGGTGCCACCCCTGCTGGCCCGCAGACCGGCGGTCAGCTAGCGCACGGGCAAGGAGAGCCGAAGAGATGGGTTGGAATGTGAGTCACTCCAGGAGAGAGAGCTCGAAGGGAGCTCAGGGGTAGAGTTTACGGCGGGGGAATCTTCAGGCACAGCGGGCAACGTTTCGAAAGAAACCACTCCATAAGCGACTGGTTCAGAACGAGGCAAATACCTGAATTATTTTTAAGAGTTCGAGGCAGCTTCCGTTTCCTTTTTATCTGTTATGTTGCTGCCCTGTGTGGTCTCCTACTTATTCAGAAGTGGTCTGACCCTTGTTTATAAATCTTACGCTTTCCGCCCCCACGTGGCATGTCGTCTGAGCCCAGATGTCAGCTCCCCCTGAAGGCGATGAGGCTGGGCAGTGGCCGCTCCCTGCACCTGCCTCCCGCCAGCATCTGGGGACACTGAGCTGGGGCTTCCCCAAGGGCTCCTTCCTGGAGCAGGGCGAGCCAGGCCGGCCTGGGGCCCAGACGCTCTCAGGCCTGCGAGTGAGCTGGGCGTCAACGAGAGATGACCATGACCGTGCATTTAGATGCACTTACAACACAGTCACAGCCCACGGTGCAGGGTTCACCTAACAGTAAGGGCGGAGGCAAGGTGCTGGGGGAATGACAGTGAGCCAGACAGATGCGGTCCCCGACCTCATGGTCTTCGCCGTGACCTGGCATGAACAGGTCTGGTTAAGACTGCCGCCACTCACCGTCACCTTACTCCAAGGTCGGCCCCCATCCCCCACACAGAGGGCTTCAAGCTCATCACTGGAGGGGTCAACCAGCCAGATCCGGCAAGCGGTGACCAGCTGGGGTGAGAAAGAGTGGCTAAGTCACTAGAAGCACTACATGTGAGCCGTCCACCTCCAGGCAGCGTCCTAGGGTCTGCGATCATCTGAGGGGCGCCGCGTATCGATTATGACTTCAGGGGCTGTTGGAAAGCATCGCCGAGACATAGGCCAGGAGAACTGGGAAACTCGCTTGTCGGACAGAAGTGAGCGAAGAATCCATGCCGGACGTGACCGAGCCCAGGGGAGGTGAGGACTGTCCCGTGGGATCCCCAGCGTCACAGAGAGCACACGGGAGAAGATGGGGCACCCAAGTCGTGGGATGGGGCCACACTGGCGTCCCCAGCAGGACCCTCTTCTGCACGATTGCTGGTTTGTTTCCTCACTCAGCGAACACTGACGGAGCCCCTCGATGACACGCCAGCCCCTGAGGCGGGAAGGGTCGCTGCTGCAGGGCCGACACCTGTGCACGTGCCACTCTCAAGGCCTTGGCCCTTCCTCCTCCCCCGCTCCGGCTGGCAATTCAAGTAGCCACCGACTCCCCCCTCAACACCCCAACGTGTAACGGTTCTCAAGCACGGGTGCACAGAATCACTGAAATCGCCTGCCAAAACCCAGATGACTGAGGCCCAGCCCTGGAAGTTTCTGATTCGCTAGGTTAAGGCTGCAGGTGGGGCGAGACGGTCCACACCACTAACCAGTTCCCAGGTGATGTAACACCACCCACCGAGGACCACACTTTGAGAACCTCTGGTCCAGATCATCCAGAGGCAAAAAAAAAAAAAAAAAAAAAAAGCTGTGTGAACCAAAGACTTCGCTGCTAACATGCGAGTGTAACTGTTATTTAGTTTTTAAGTTTATTTATTTATCTTGGGGGGGGGGGGAGAGAATCCCAGGCAGGCTCCGTGCTATCAGAGTGGAGCCCGATGCAGGGCTTGAACTCACAAACCGTGAGATCGTGACCTGCACTGAAGCCCAGAGTCGGATGCTTAACCAACTGAGCCACCCAGGCGCCCCCTGAGCATAATTATCATCAAGTAATATCAAAGGGTGCGCAGTCAGCATGGTTCACAAGGCGGCAGGGGCCAGAGGAAAGACCACTGGCTGGGGTGTGGGGCACCTGGACCCCGGGTGCTGGTCCCGGCTCTGAGGCTCACCCCGGTGCGCACCCCTAGAAAGCCTGCTTGGCTTTCCTGAGCTTTCGTTTTCTCCCCTGAGAAACGAGAACCCTGGGTGTGAGGATTTCTGGCCCTAAAAGTCTAGAACCACGGGATACCAAGCTCCGGGGAGGTAAGGGGCAAATTCCCCACGGGTAGGGGAGGGAGCCTTTGGGAGGCTACCTGGGAGTTCAGGAGGGGAGTGCTCCAGGTGCCAAGGAGCCTGGGGGCTGGGACTGCAAGGCTAGAGGCAGGGCTGTGGGAAGGCAGGAAGACCAGGCAAATCGCAGGTGGGCATGAAGACAGCACGGCCCTGGCGGGGGGTCCTGCAGTTTGCAGGTGCTCGTCCAAGGTGGGGGGATCGGCCGACAGGCCAGTGCCCACCTGGGTCTACCAGACGGCCAGGCACGGCAAGGACCTCACCAGGTTATCGATCAGGCAGAGGGAACCCTTCGAAAGAAGAGAGAAGGAATCCACCTCGGGGCTTGTGGGGCTCGGGGTAGGGGGTGGCTGGCTCATTAGGAGCAGGGAATTGGCCGGTGGGCTCAGGAGCGCCCCCAAAGCCACGTTCTCACGAAGAGGAGCCCGGACCCCTCCCCAAGTCTCTCTGTCGTGCCTCCTCTCTGTGGACATAAGGTCTGGCGAGTCACAACAATATACTTTCTTTAAAAAAGAAGAAAAAGCTCCGACTTGAAAACCGAACCTCTGACCCCCGGACCTGTGCTTTCTCTCTGATATCAGAAACAGAATCTACAAGAAGCGGATCAAGGTGGCCGGGAAAATGACCCACAGAAACCCACCGGGACACCCGGTCCCCGGTGTCAGTCAGGGAGGCTGGGAGCTCCCAGCAGCCCCGGCCCGGCTCTAGATGGTTCCTGATAAAGTCCCCGGAGATAAGTGGCGGTGTTTGTCCAGGGCTTAGAGAGCTTTAGCGGAGTCCGCACACAAAGGGGCCCTCTGTCACCAGGCCCTCAGACCACTAATAGGGCTGAACAAACACTACGGGAAGAAACTCTTCACACCTGTGAGGCTCGGGAAAGGCCGCCCCTTTGTCGGGACGGGACGTGGGACAAAGGAGCTGCCTGACCGGCCCCCCACCCAGCCGGCCCCGCCCCGGGGCTGCAGGAGGAGGAAAGAAGGCGCAGGGGACAGATCTGCGCTCGGTGGGGGCTGGCCTCCTGGTTCCTGCAGCACCGTGAACTTCAGCGGGGCAGGGGGAGCTGAGGTCAAGGGTACCGAGGTCGGAGGCCCTGCTCTCCCCCTGTGCACAGCCGTGGCCCTGTTGGGGCGCCTGGTCCCCCCCCCC
>PJEM01019283.1:0-16352 GCA_004023845.1 Helogale parvula
CCATCTGGGAAGGGCTGAAACCAAAAGGCCAGGTGGGAAGTAGGTTCCGGTGTGTTCTAGAACCCCGGGCTTTGGGTGGGTGGTAGTCCTGTCCTTATACTTTACCGAGCTGATCTCAGCCAATCTTTGAATCCCCTGGAAGGAAGTCTGCTGCTATTCTCTCTTTACAGATGAGGAAACTGAGGCCTGGGGCAGGTCATGCCCCTGGACGGAGCTCTTCTGGGCCCCTGGGGTGCGGAGTGCTTACGTCAGCTGACGTCAGGGTGACCAGGAGGGCTCTCTGCCCCCCGCCCTGGGTGGGCACGCTTTGGGCTCTCTCAGGTAGGTGCTTGCTGTCAGCCCAGCTGGGGTCTCCCCAGGAGGAGGGCGGGTCTGCTCCAGGCTTCCGGGAGGGAGCCGGGCAGAGGCAGCACACACCTGTTAGGAGTGCCCACTAACCTCTCCTATCACGTCTAGATGCATTCTGGGTCCTCCCTCTTTTTCTCGTGTTTCCAGAATGTGGCTCAGACCCCAAGGTTGCTGGGATCTCGGCCCTTGCATTCCTGGCGGAGGAAGCTGGCTCTGGCGGGGCCTGCACAAGCCACGCCTCAATCCTGAACTCCAGGGGTGCACTCCCGCCTCCGCTCCACCCCTGCCCGGGACGCCCCTCCACAGGGCCCCCTCCATTTCACCCAGGTTCCCCCAGTGATTGCACCAGAGCCGGGCCCACGGCCACTTTCCGGGGTGGCCCGAGTCCCTGGGGAAGCAATGCTCCGTGCAGTCGGCTCACCCCAGCTCCCGGTGAGGGCTCCGCAAACAGCACCGTCACTGTCGTGGGGACTGGCCTCCCGGCTCGCCCGCACAGCCTCAGGAATAACCAATGAGAAAGGAATTGATCCCCAAACTCCTTCCTCCAAGGTCAGCCTCCCTTCTGCCAAGATCTAAGAAAAGATTTAATTTCAGCCACTTTTGCTGCCAGTTTCGATTCTGCAGTGTCATCTTCTGACCTCGGAGTGGGAATTACACCTCTGTCGGGTGCTGTCTTGGCTGAAGAGGAATGAGGACCCTGCGAGGGAGCCCGGGTGCCGGGGAGAGGGGCGTCAGAGGACTTCCACACACGGCTCTGTCTGTGCGAGAGGGGCAAGCCCGTCGTCACGGGGAAGAAGCACAGATTTGGGGGGAAACACAGACAGGAAGATCCTGACAACAAGACACAAGGAGGTGACTGAACGACCTCTCAGTACAAAACTGTTGGGGACGTGGCCACAGGAGCGCAGCGGGTGCTGGAGGCGCGAGGAGCCGGCACAGGACAGGACGGCCGGACGCCGGGGGAGGAGAGGCCGCGGAGCCTGCCCAGCTTCGTGATGTGAAAGGGCAGGGAAGAGGGTCCACGCCTCTGTGGGTAGAAGCCAAGCAGCCTTGTGAATGCAGCTGCCCGCCGCCCAGAGCAGTCGCCCAGGGGAGGCCAGATGCCTCCGCGGTGACCCGGGCCCGCGGGCTCCTGCGACACTCGGCCGGGCACTTCTCGAAGCTCCCGGGGGTCTGGCTGCAGCCATGATGAGACCTACGACTGCAGGGCGTCGCGACGTGGCAGCTTCCTGTGGGTCATGGCGCCCAGTGCCCAGCGGGTCCCGGGTGGGCTGGTTGGTGTGAGCAGAGGGGGCCTTGTTGCGGGTCCAACTGCTGTCCTGGGTCCTGGGAACGACCGGGAGCCCGCTGACCGGGGCCACCGGGGCCACGGCTGCCCTGCCACCCCAGGAAGGGCCACCGACCACGACAGCCCATTGCCTTCACGACCCCCGTGAGCTCATGCGGTTGACAGCAAGGGCGTCTGCAGGGCGCCCGCTCTGGCTCAGTAGCCGGTGCGGGACAGGACGGGCCAGAGGATGGGACAAGCCAGCGCCCAGGACCCACGTGCGCGCCAGCCCTCACCCCTCGGCCCCGGAGACGGGCTCGGGGGGCTGGGTGATGTTGGCTCAGGTCACGATCTCACGGTCCCTGGGGTCGAGCTCCCCATCAGGCGGGCTCCACGCCGACAGTGCGGAGCCTGCTGGGGATTCTCGCTCCCGCTCTCTGCCCTTGCCCTGTGCACATGTGGGACAACAAACAAACAAACAAACAAAGAAACAAAGAAATAAATAAATAAAAAGCAAGCTCATTCCTTTGCTTTCAGTGTAAATCCATGACCCTTCCTCCCCCCCCCGTTAAAAACTTTACCATTTTTTTTTAGATTTTCTCCTTTTCTATAAATATTTGAAGTATTTGTTTCTGTAGTTATGTTTTCTCCTTTTCAAGTAACTAATCCTTTTCCCCCTAAGTCTGGATTTAGTGTATTTTCTGCTCCGTAACATCAGGCTTTACCTTCTTTCTTGAAAACCCTGCTGAATTCTCTTGTTGGTGTCGCTACTCATCACGTGAAGTCTGGAGTTGGATATGTCGGTCAGTCGTCTGCCATCTTTCTTGAATTCCTATCGGGGCGCCTGGGTGGCTCAGGGGGTTCAGTATAAGATCCTGGGTTGTGCTCAGGTCGCGCTCTCCCAGTCCATGGGCCGGAGCCCCCTGCGCAGCGCGGAGCCTGCTCAGGGCTCTCCCCCTCTCTCCCCTTCTCCTGCGTGTGCTCATCGGCTCAAATGCAAGGTCTCTCTTCCTCTCAAAAAAAATAAACATTTAAAACATTCTTAGCAAAGCATTTAAGTCTTGCATTTGCGTCCCTTTATTTAAGTTTATTTATCTTGAGAGAGAGAAAGAGCGAGAGAGCGTGTGCCAGCAGGGGAGGGGCAGAGAGAGGGAGAGAGAGAGAATCCAGGCAGGCTCCATGCTGCCGGCACAGAGCCTGACAGGGGCTTGAACTCACGAACCGTAAGATCATGACCTGAGCAGAAACCAAGTCAGACTCGCAACTCCCTGAGCCTCCAGGCGCCCCTCATTTGCTTCTTTTAACTCAGTGGCTATGCCCGACTGGCGCTGATAAGGACAGTCCCCTGCGCCCCTCACTAGTGTCATTTCACTTTTATTTCCTCCTTTAACCAAATACATTTTTAATTTACAAAATGCATAACGTTTTCTCCTTGGGCTACACTCTTCCAGTTTACTTTCTTTTTTTTTATTACCCTGGGCTCAGAAAAAGATGATTGTACAATTTCTTCTGTGAATAATTTACTGATATTTGGGGGGGAGGGGTCAAGATCTAATTAAAATGCTGTCAATGTTCATAGGCTTTGGTGAGGGGCCTGCTAGGACGCTCGCTGGCCCACCTACGTGGGGGGCTGCAGAGTCCACAGGGCGGCGGGTCACCAGGGCAGGGCTGAGGGCCTCCTGAGTTGGGGGGTGAGTCCCCGGCATCAGCTGCACGGAGAATCCTCGCCAGTCCTGGAGGGCCCAGGGAGGGGGCCACACTGGAACCCGGAATAGGCCGTGGAGGGTCCAAAGCCCTCAACAAGCATGGCAGTCCACTAGGGGTGCTCTGAAAAGGGGGAGACTAGGGACACCTACCTGCACCCGCACTGTCTTCTCCTCCTACTTTCTGATCTCCTGCTGGGCCCCCCACTGGCTGAAACCAGCCCAGGACCCAGAGAGGTCAGCCCCAGGGACAGCGCGGGCACAGGCTGACTGGGGAAGCAGGGGCCAGGTCCCTGGTGAGGTGCCGATGACGGGACCTCCCAGCAGCCTCTACACCCGTCACCCCTGCTCTCCGTGCAGGCTGGCAACAAAGTCCACTGTGGCGTTTTCCCCACCGCAGCCCAGCTCACTGCAGGCAGGGGGGTGTCCTGATGTCCTAGCCCCACCAAGCAGACAGCAGCTTAAGGACACAGAGGGACAGCCCTTCCCGTGCCCTCCCCGTACAAGCCCCAGACACAGCTCAGAACTTGTCGGGCCTTCGAGGGTCCGCAGGGGACAGAAAGGGGAGCTCCATGATGTGGGACTCCGACTGACCTTCAAGGACCTCCTTCAGGTCTGGTCACACAAGGGGCCCCCGGAAGCCGCTGATCTGTGGACTCGGCCCCACAATGGGCTCTGCCGGGCTGCTGCCGGCCAGACACTGAGTCAGCAGCCGGCCCGCAAACAGCAGGGCGGGCCACATGCAGGGCAGGCCCCCTCCGGGCCCCCCAGAAGCCCATCCACTTGGAGCCTTGCCAATCTCCACCCAGCTCTGCGGGGTCCCGCCCTTGGCTCCAGGCTCCCAGGTCTGATGCCCAGCAACGCGCCCCCTGCAGCCACTTCACCCCTCACAGCACGGAACAGAACGTCAGCAGTGAAGTGAGAGCCGGGCTTGCAAAGGGGCAGTGTTCTCCCAGTACCGCCTCCTCCCTGCGGGCCTCTGGGGAGGGGCTGGGAGGGGGCTGCCCACCAGGGCCTCCGGGAATGACGGCCTGGACTGGGCACCCCAACACCTGCTTCCTTCCACCCCCCCAAGGGCTGCCTTGCCCCCTGGGGCTCTGGCGCTGAGAAGCTACTGGAGTCCTGGAATGGGTTTTCAGCCAAGGGTCTGACTTCAGGCACCCTGACCCCCAGGGGCCTTTTCAAGTCTTCCAGCCTTGGTTTCCTTCTGGGCAAAATAGGGCTGATACCTGTGCCTCCCTCCGAGAGAGCAGGAGGAGACCCAGATCGGTTATTCAAAAGTAAGCACTTGGCAAATTCTGGCGCAGGTGCTGGGAGCATTAGGGGCAGGGGGTGGGGGCGGGGGGGGCCTGGGCTCTGCCCGCCGCCCCTCTGTGTTCCCACACGCCCAGCCTGGTCGACAGTCGCAGCCCTAGGACTCGGGTCTGTGGTCCGCTCCCAGGCCCCAGCCCGCTGCCATCTGCGGGGCCTCCTTCCCCTGCGCCCAGGCCAGGGGCTCCCGTTCGCCCCGCCCCCATCTCTGCAGCCCTGTGTAGTGCAGGAAACCTGTTCACAGCTTTGCTGAGGTTCCGGAATGTTCTGCCCGTGTGCTGGCCTGCCAGCCTGGGGAGGCTGTGCCCAGTCGTGTTCTCAGCTTACACACTGCCTGTTGGCTTGTTTGTTTTACTTTTCCCCCAAACCCAAACACGGGCACTGTCCCCACTTTAAACACAAGGAACACAGGCTCTCAGGGGATGGAACAAATGAGAACTCAGAGGATGGGAACGTTCCATCCAGTGGCGAAGGCAGGAAGGCTGCCTGGAGGAGGCATCCTAATAGGGCTTTGTAGGATAGGAATTCTCAGTTTTAGAGAAAGGCTGCAGAAGCTAAAGAAAAAGTGTGACCAGAGTGGGCCGTGGTGCAGCTGGCCCGGGGTCCAGAGGGAATAAGCCATCCTTGGGGCCTGGGCCTGCTACAGCCAGCTGAGGGAAGTTGGGAAGAAAAGGGTCCTGGCGAGGCCAGCGGGATCCTGCCTAGACAGCACGCGTTGTCGCGGAGCAAGTCCTACCCTCGGTTTCCCATGTTGGCCTCAGTTTCCCCTTCGGTAAACCGATTTGGAACCCCCTGGCGATGCGGCCCCACCGCACAGAGCCCTCCCGCGGCCGGGCCACCTTCGGGGGTGGGCTCTGGTCTCCCGCGGCAGGAGAGCCCCACGAGGGCCAGCAGCTCGCGCACGCGCGCCGCGGTCCCCGGGGACGCGCGCCCCGCTCAGCTCCGGCCAGGCACGCCCCGCCGTTGCTGCGGCAGCCGAGTCCCCAGGGGGCGCGCAGAGCCCCGAACCGGGCTGCGGAGTTGCCAAGGCAACCAGGCGGCGCCACCAGGGGGCGAGGCCCGCACTGGGCGGGGCCTCCATGGGCGGGGCCGGGGCCTCCTGGCGCTGAAGGCCTAAGCGGTGGCCCCTGCGCCTCCAAGCGCTCGGTCTGGGGTCTCTGGGCCCCGCGCATCCAGGGCGCTGACTCCGCGGCCTGCGGGGGGCGCCTAAGGCCTTGCAGCATCTTCCAAATTGCACCTGTCCCTTAAGACATGGCCCCGTCCCCGCCCCCGGGGCTCCCACCCGACTTAGGAGCCAAGGTCACTGTAATTTGGGGAGGTGACAGCTGTCCCAGCACCTCTCCCCGCCAAACGGTCCAATTGTCGCTTCTTTTCCTTTCCGGTCTTGTCACTCTAACTTCTATTTTGCATGATGATGATGATCATGATGACCACATCCATCCTTCGATCTACAGATTTGGTTTTATTTTTTCCATTCGGGATCATGCTATTTCTCACTGAGCATGTCTGTCTATCTGCAGTTCTGGACAATGGGAAGCCAAGATTTCTTCAAATACTGTTTCAATGTCTCTCCACTCCTCCTTCCAGAATTTCAGGAGCCTTTCGCAAACACAGGTGACAGGCTTCTCCCCGGCCTCTCGATTTCCCCCTGACCCCACTACCCCCCTCGGCTTTTCTGGAGCGCTGGCCTGCCCTAGGCTTCGCTTACTCACCAGGCAGGGGCCTCACGGTTTGCTTTTCTTCCCAACTTTGCTCAGACAAGGGTGACCCCAGCTGGACCTGGCACTGCCATCCTGATGCCCACAGCTCTCCCCGCTAGCCAGCACCCTGTCCCCACCTTATTCTCCAGGTCCCCTCTGTGTCCGCCACCCCGGTGTGCAGACTTCCCAAGCCCGGCTCACCCTGAGGGGCTCAGCTAGGCCGCACCCAGGCCGCGGGTTTGAGTCTCCTCCCGTCTGTGGCACTTGAGTGGTTTAGCTCTCTGTTTGCAAGCTCGGGGTGTGTGGGCGGAATTCTGCGATATATTTTCCCACAATTTGTTTTTATTAAGTTAAGCCATTTGAAATGACCATTGTTTTGTAGGTAAAAATAGGTGAACATTAGCCATCTCATGATTTAACCTAATGTTTGGAGCGACCAGGGGTCTTCCCAGATTGCTTAGTGGCACCGAAGTCTACGGCTCTGATGGGATTTTTAAAACTTGCTTTCTAACGTAGAATTTATTAATATGGTCAGTTCAGAATGGTTTAAAAAGAAAGGAGAGGTGAAAGTGGGTCTTAATCTCTACTCTTACAGCCACGGGAATAAAAAATATATCTATGTACCCAAAGAAGATGAGAAAGTTCAAACTGTACAGAAAGACAGTAGAAATATGTTTAAAAGAGGCCTCCTCCTCTCCTCTCCTCTCCCCTCCTCTCCCCTCCCCTCCTCTCCCCACCTTTCCTCTCCTCATCGTCCTCTCCCTTCCCCTCCTCTTGCCCCCCTCCTCACCAGTCCTCTCCCCTCCTCAGTTGTTCTCTCCCCTCCCCTCCCCTCCTCTCCTCACCCCTCCTCTCCTCACCTGTACTCTCCCCTCCCCTCCCCTCCCCTCCTCTCCCCAACAGCAGCCGCAGCCTTGGCAAGCACTGTCTTCAGGTTCTCCTGCTTCCCTTCAGGGGAACAGGACGGGAGGGAGGTTTCATGCACACCTTCTGTGCCTCTTTGAAATAATTTAACAAACATCCTGGTGATCTTTGCACATCAGCACATAACTTGTGAGACTCATTATTTTTAGAGCTCCAGAAAACCTTGATTCCTTGTTTCTCCTGTGACTAATACATACCCAAATCCCCACATGTAAACATTTCATTCATTTTGAAATTAGGATAATCTATATATGTCTATAAAACATGAAGACTGGGGGTGCCTGGGGGGCTCCGTCGATTAAGCGGCGACTTCGGCTCAGGTCATGATCTTGCGGTTAGTGAGTTCAAGCCCCGCATCCAGCTCTGTGCTGACAGCTTGGAGCGGGAGCCTGCTTTGGATTCTGTGTCTCCTCTTTCTGCCCTTCCCCTGCTTGTGCTCTTTCTGTCTCTCAAAAATAAATAAATATTTAAAAAATTAAAATAAAATAAAGTTAAGGAAAACTAATTTTAAAAAAGTAATTAAAAAACACAAATTTCCTGATTAGTTTTGCATGTTTGTTTTTTCCATGTGAACTTTTGTTGCTATTTTAATTAAGACTGAATCTAATGTGTCTTTTTAATCTAGGGAAAACTGGGCCTTTTGCAATAGTGCCTCTTTTTTCCCAAGGGTATTCTGTGCTTTGCCATTAACTTACCTCTTTTCAGTGGCTTTTTAATTTCCCTATACAGTTTTTCTTACCCATGAGAAACTTGCACGTTTCTTGTTTCTGGATGTTTTACGTTTCTCAGCGCTGCTGTGGTGGGACCCCTCGGTTCTGGGCTCTAACTGCTTACACCCGAGACCCTGCTTGCTCCTTGGACCCTGGCCCTCTCAGAGTTCTGTGCTGACAGCTCGGAGTCTGGAGCCGCTTCGGATTCCGTGTGTCTCTCTCTGCCCCTCCCCATTGCGATCTCTCTCTCTCTCTCAAGAATAAACATTTTTTAAAAATGAAAGGAAACCAGCTTTGCACCTGGAATTTTGCATCCAGCCAGATGGAAAGTGTACGGAGAGTCTGCTCAGGGGTCTGGGGGTTCAACGTGTTTTCACCCCAAAACCCACATTAAAAATACTGTGTGTTCTGTAAACAACATAAATGCCGGAGAGGCTGAACAGAGGTATGGAAACAACGGTGACCACATTCCCGGTAATGAGTAGTAATTATTTTAAACAAAAGCAAGGACCCAAGAAACGAAAAAGCGTATATCCACAGTCCCTCAGAGCCATAATCCTAGACCATGTCAGGGCCTGGGAGTAAAGACTCTGTGACCGAGCGGAGGGGCTTGACCGTCAGGGAGAACACGTACGTGCGGAGGGAACGCAGGGAACTCAACACGGGGTTAAAATTCAGGGCACTTGCCATAGGAGTAAAAGTCAGAGCAAGGATAAAGCACCAGGAGAAACTTCACCATACTCAAGGAGCAACAGAAAAAAATAAATGCAATAAATAAATTTTTGAATAAGATGGCAAACTAAATCTCAATATAACAGTAATTACTATAAATGTAAGTGGATTAAATTCCAATTAAAAGATAAAAACCAAAAAAAGGTATAAACTGATTAGATTTTAAAATTCTACAAATGGGTAGCTTAAAAAAGATACAATGAAAAAGAAAGCTACGGGGCACCTGGGTGGCTCAGTTGGTTGAGTGTACGACTTGGGCTCAGGTCATGATCAAGCCCTGAGTCTGGCTCTGTGCTGACAGCTCAGAGCCTGGAGTCTGCTTCCGATTCTGTGTGTCCCTCTCTCTCCTCACCCCTCCCCCACTTGAGCTCTGTCTCTCTCGCTCTAAAAATAAATAAATCATAAAAATTTTTAAAAAGAAAGACACAAGGGGTGCCTGGGTGGCTCAGTTGGTTGAATATCCTACTCTTGATTTTGGCTCAGGTCATGATCTCACGGTTCGTGGGTTTGACGGCAAGGAGTCTGCTTGGGATTCTCTCTCTCCCTCTCTCTCTGACCTCCTCCTCCCCCCTCTCAAAATAAATAAATAAACTATTAAGAGAAAGATACAAATAGTTTAGAATAAAAAGTTGGCAAGAGACATACCAGGCAAATATGAACCAAATGAAACTAGATTAAACACCTGAATGGATGACGTTCAGACTTAAGACAAAAATTTTTTTACCCGCACAGGACACCCCACGCATACTGATGAAACGGCCACCAGACTATAACGCACATCCATCAGGGCCGTTTAAATACCTAAGATCAAGTCTCAGTGCGCATCCTGCAACACCCACCGGCACTGCGGGGAGAAGCAGGTATTTCAACAATTGTAACTGGAGACTCTAATTTTAAAATTAATAATTTAATAGCTCAAGTAGACCAAAACTAGCAGAAATCTCCAAATCCTGAGCAACATAATCAATAATCTTGAACTAATAAATGTATACAGAACTCTATAGCCATCAAAGAATACAACCTTCTAGCACATGCAGAATCTTTACAGAAGACCATGTGTTGGGAGCTGAAGAAGCCTCAATACATTTCTGGGGCGAAACTCCATGCAGACCCGGCTGCAGTGTCCGGCTCGTGCTCCTAGGTCCCCTTTGCCCCAAGTCCTAAGACACCACGCTAAATGGACCTTGTTGGTGGGTGGCCCCGCCTTCCTGCTGCCCTTGGGCTCAGCCAACCGGAGCACTCCCAGGTCCAGAGGGGAGGAGAGTGAGGTCCAGGGGTGTGGTTACCCTGGTCCCTCCTGATGAGAGCTCAGCTGGGTAGAGGCCTCTGCTCCCGCCAGGGCTGCTGCCTCTCCTCCCTCCCTCCCCCTGCAGTCAGGCCACAGTGTCACCGCAGTGTCACTCAGTCCTGAGATTTCCCTCCTCCTACCTACACCGCGGTAAACAGCCCCTTTATCAAGTGCTCCTCATGTTACCTAACTGGAGCGTGCCATCTGCTTCTTGCCAGGATCCTGACTGAACACAGACTTTGTTCTCAGGCAGTAGTGCAATTAAATTAGAAATTGGTAACAAAAAGTTACGATAAAAGAAATACTGAAGCAAGCAAGAAACGCCGTTGGAAAGTAAATAACATTATTAAATAAGCCATGAGTTTATAACTCATGAGTTTAAAAGGAGATCATCAGGGACATTAGAAACATCTAGATCTGGGGCACCTGGGTGACTCAGTTGGTTGAGCATCTGACTTTGGCTCAGGTCACTATCTCTCGGTTCGTGGGTTCGAGCCCTGCATACGGATCTATGTTGACAGCTTGGAGCCTGGAGCCTGATTCAGATTCTGTGTCTCCCTCTCTCTCTGCCCTTCCCCTGCTCACATTCTGTCTCTGTCTCCCTCAAAATAAATAAATCTTTTAAAAATTTTTTAAAAAGAAATATTTAGATCTGAGTGATAATGAAACATCATATGTCCACATTTGTGAGACACAGTAAGGCTGTGTTGTAGGAAGAAGTTTGCAGCTTTAAATATATCAGAAAACTAGATGGTTTGAAAATAAATGAGCCTAAGCACTTAGCTCAAGATGAAAGCAACATATAGATCCAAAGAAGCAGGAAGGAAGGGAATCATAGATACGGGCAGAAATGAGCGAAATAAAGGGAAAGATGGGAAGATGCATGAAACAAAAAGTTGGTCCTTTGAAAATATCTAAAAATATTAACTGAGAAAAATGCAAATAGAATTTACAGAATTTACAGAATTAAAAAGGAGAAATAACTATAGAAACAATTGGTGTAAGAATGAGTATATGCTGGCAATTTTAAAAGCCCAGTGAAATTGATTAATTCCTAGAAACATGTAAAATTTGGCTCCAGAAATAGAGAACTTGACCAGATCAATAAATATGATAAAAATGGAAATGATAAAGCCCCCCCCCCCCACCTAGTTTTATGTATTTATTTATTCTACCAAAAGTTTGGAAAAACAATAATTTCTCTTTTAGGTAGGTGGTTCCCTGAGCTAGAAAAAGAGAAAGGGGGGGCGTTGGGGGATAGGGTGGGAGGGTGGTCTCCTTTGCAGAATGCATCCGTGTCCATGCCCTTGTCACTCCGGAGCCACGGTCACCCAGATGGGGCAAATCGAGGTGAAGCCCCCCACCCCTCGCTGAGTTGTGTGAGGATTAAACGGTTAACTAAACCCTTAGGGCAGCGCGCCTGCACCTGCCGGGCCCTGGGGAGGCTCAGCCAGGAGCTGGGTTGGAAAGGGACCCGTGCGCCCCGCTCTCAAGGCGGCATGACGTCACTGCACCCACCGCAGTTCCGGTGGGTGAGCCGGCCGGAGGCTTTGTCAAAGTTGCCTACCCTAGGGTGGCCGATGGAGGCTGATGGCAACAGAGATGCCCATCAGTCTGGGTGGCCGGGAAGCGGCTGGAGAGGCCGACGCAGGCTGGGTCTGCCGGTGTGGACCGGCAGCAGCGTGTGACCTGGTCCAGGGAAGTTAAGCTGCAGAGACACTGTGTGAGGGCAGTGGGGGCTGATGACCGGGAGAAGCGGGGCGGGTGGAGGCTGGGGGTCTCCACCCAAGGCATGATGGGAGGAGAGGCAGAAGGCCGCCGGCCGGCCGGTTGCATCATCCCAGCCAGAAGCGCTGTCTGTGATGCTCTGGTCCCCTCCAGGGCTGGGAGCGAGCCTGTAGCCGCGGTTAAAAATTCACCTGTTACACCCAGAGTCAGCGTCCGCTTCCCGCCCCCCGCCGCCCCTCCCTGTGCAACGACCCCCCCCCACCCCGTCTTTGTCCCTCTAAGACTGGCAGCTCGTGCTGCAGGGGGTGGGGGGGCGGGGGAGGGCAGGTGGAGATTTCACTAGAAAGGGGTCAGATTTGGGGGAAGGCCCGGAGCGGATCCGTGGCACGTTCGGGTGGGCAGGGGGCCCTCTGGGACGGGCGCCGCCCGGTCACTCCCCGGCGAGGGCGCGCGGGGACTCGCGGGGGGAAGGGGGCACCGCGTCCGAGCCCCGGGTCGGTTCCCCACCTCTCCCACCTCGCAGACCGCGGTGTCGGCGGTGATGTCACAGCTCGGCTCCGGCCCCCTCCGCTCCCAGCCCCCTCCCCGCGGCGGCCGCGACGCCCGTCCCTCTCCCCGCGCGACAAACCAGCTGGCGGCTGGGGCTCGGGCGCCGCGCGCAGCCAACCAGCGCGGCGGGAGGGGCGCGGGGCGGGCCGGGCCGGGGGCGCGCAGCCCGTCACGCGGTGCCGCCGTCACAGCGCCCGGCGCAGCCCAGGAGCGGCCGCAGCTCCGCGCTCGGGGACCCGCGCCCATGCCGGGCCGCCGCCAGTAACGCCGGAGAGGTAAGGCGGCCGCCCGCCCGGCCTCCGCCCCTGCGCGCCGCTCGCCGCACCTGCAGCAGCTGGGCCCCCGGAGCCGGAGCCGCCGGCCCCGCGCGCGCGGCCCCTGCTCTTCCCCCGACGCTCCCCGTCCCCGAGGAGAACAATGGGGCAAATTCAGGGGCGTCCGCCCTTCAGTCGGCCCGGCAGGGCTCTCGGGAGAGGCCCCGTCGCCGCGGCCCCTGCTGCGGCGCGACCGTCGCTGGGAGGGGCGGGGGTCGCCAGGGGAGGGCGCGCGCCGCCGGCGGCCTCTCGAGACACCCCGTCCCCGGCTTCCGCGCCGGTCCTTCCCTGGAGAGGGGCCGCCGGGCCAGACTGGCCGGGGAGGGACGGCCGGGGGCGCGGGGCGGCTGCCGAGTCCCCGCGGTGGGGGAGGGCGGATGCTGGAGCCGGAGCCTCACGGGCAGGAGGGCGGGGCGGGCGGGGCCTGCGGCGGGAGGCCGGCTTCGTGCGCACCTCGGGGTGGGGGGGTGCCCTTCATCCTCTCCCCGCCGCGTCCTCTTCGGGAGAGACCCCAGCTCCCTTCTAGAAAGGCTTGGGAGGGGCCGCCCGCGGATGAGGCCTGTGTCTACGCAGCCAGCGCCCCAGTAACAGGTGTGGCCTGGCGGCTGGCAGAGAGGGGGCTGCGGGGTCGCCCGACTCATATGACAGGGACCCGCGCGGACGCGAGGACCCCCGGATTCCCCGTTGAGGCTGCCGCTCCCCCGCCCTCCTCCCTGCTTCCCGGAAACGATTTGTGGTCGAGGAGGGGCGACGGAGGCGTCCCAGCGCCGAGGGGGGTCTGCAGTCCCCTGGGTGCTGGGTGGGCGGGGTGCGGGGGGGACAGCGGACCGCAGGGCCGGGGGGGGGGGAGGGGAAGGAGGGAATGCCAAGTCATGGGGCCTGCCGGGCGCGGGCACGACGTCGCTCCAGCGCGGACCCGATGCGCGCCCTCGTTCCCAGGAATAGGGACTTTTCCCAAGAGCCCAGCGGCCCCCTCCCCAAGAGGCGGCCCCTCCAGGGCGTGCCCGCATTGCTGCGATTAAAGGCCCGTTAGGACATCGACTTGGACCTTGCGGCTGGCTGCAGTGAGTAGGAGGCGCGGAGAGGTCCCTGCCGCGCAGCGCTGGCCCGTCCTAGCCCAGGGGACGCAAGACCCAGGGAGCGCGCTCCTGCAGAGCAGTCACACCCGACCGGCTCTCCCTGCCCTCTCTCTGTCTAGCTAACGGGGCTCTGCCGGGGCAACCTTGTCCAAATGCCTGTCTTCTTGGCCTGAGAAGGCAGCTGCAGGTTTGAAGGGAAGCTCTGGGGTCCGGATTGGGGGTTGGGACTGCACCTGCGGCGGCCATTTTGCAGGTGTGGTTGGCCACCCGCCTTGGCTGGGGCTGTGGGGAGAGGGGGGCCAGGTGCGGAGCAGGTGTGGCGCCGGCAGTGGGGCGCAGTGTCTGCAGCGTAGGGTGACGGTGCTGCGAGGACCAGGGCCAGCTGCCAGGTCTGCTCTTGGTTGGGGGGGAGGGTCAAGATCCAAGAAGGGCTGATGGCTGCAGGGAGGCCACCGGCTGAGAGGCCCAGAGGGGGCTAGGGTGGAGGACAGTCAGCCTCTACCTCTAGGCTAAGCCTGCAGAGGGTACCGGTCTCAAGATAGGGACCAGGTGACCCATTCTGTCCTGCCTTCTGCCAGCATCTGAGGACAGGCAGGGTGTCCTCTGTGGGGTGGGGTCCCCAGGACAGAGACACTGGGATCCGGCTTGGAGGCAGGGTTCCCCAAACCCAAGAGTCCCGATGGGGGGGCTTGAGGAGGGCCTGCTGGATGTCTGCTGTGTGCCGAGCGCCCCACGGACCTCCCTCCTGGGCCCCTGCCCTGGGCCAGCCACAGCCGCATGGAGCCTGGACGAAGCTCAGGATTGATCTCACGAGACAGAGGGGCCCTGCCACCCTGCCAGGGTCCCCTTCGGTCACCACTGCTGACCCGGGGCTGACCATGTCCACTGGAAGGAGAGCAAGATGGGGTCCTGGGACCACTAGATTAGGGGCCATGGGAGGCAGGCTACCAGCTTTGGAAACCACATCCTGGCCTTTGAGGATCAGGACACAGCCCTTCGTGCCTGAGACTGCATACTTCTGAGATTTGGGGGGCGGGGAGACTGGCCGGCCCGCAGCTAGTGACCCCCAGGGTGAGCGCTTGGTTGCCTCCTGCCCACTCCCGAGTGCTCCCCAGAGCATTACCCCATTTAGGGCTCTTAGGCCCACAGGAGCGGACCGCCGCCCGCCTCCACTCTCCCCCTTTCCACACCCAGCCCCAGAGCAGCTCAGAGCTTGGTTGGAGCTGGACCACACCCCGCCCCAAACCTCTCAGCTTGGGTGGGTGCTGGGAGCAGAGCCGGGCAGCAGGTTTGCTCATATGCTGTTCTGACCCGTTAGCTGATGGGCCTCACCCCACAGGGCTAGGGTGGCAGGGGTTGTGGGGTTGTGACCCACCTGACCTGGCAGGTTTGCAGTTTAACTCCCGAACAGGACCACGTTTCTGGCTTTGGGTACCACCCTCCCCGCCCCGTGCCTGGGGGACTCGGTGAGGGGTCATTGCGGGGGGGGACCCTGGGAGGGGGAGGGCATGGTCAAGTCAATGGTCAGCTGAGGCTGAGCCTCCTCTGGGTTTCTCTCCAGCCCCTCCTGTGTGCCCACATGGTCACATCCGCCCTGGTTTTGTCATGGGAGCCCCTTGCTGGTGTGGCGAGGCCTCACTAGGTGCTGTCCCTGGCACTGACCGGGATTCACCTGCCGCCTGGGTGGCTGGGCATCTGAGAGGAGGGGCTGTCGCCTCTCTAGAGCCTCCTCCCCCTGGATTTAATCTCCTAATCCTGGTCCTGCAGTCTGGCTGCCTGAGCCCTGCCCGTCCTCTCCCCCCCACCCCACCGACAGAGTCAGAAGCCAAAGGGCGGGCCCTGCCCTGCTCCCCTGCTGGGTCCAGGGCCCCTGGGGGCTGGGGAGGGCTGGCCCGGACCCCTGCCCCTGCCTCCTGTTCTTGCCCTGCAGCCTGGCCCACACTGGTCTTGGGCTGGCTGTGCACACACACAGTCCCTTACACGCTCGCCCATTCACCCTCACCCTCACACGCTCCTGCTCCCAGCTGCACATGCACTTGTACACATATTCCCACATGCACACTCACATTCGTGCAGACACACTTACACACCCAGCCTCACCTCTCACTGTCTCTTACACACGCAGCCTCTCACACTCTCACAATCCCACTCTTGCACACTCATCCACACGCACCCCCTCTCACACGTGCACAGCTGGATCCTCTCCCTTCTTTGGAGCATTCCGCCGGCTCCACAGGCGGCCCCTGCACCCCCTCACATGCCGCCACCTTGAAGCCAGCTGTAAGCCCCCAGAGGTGTCACTTCCCCCCTGCTAGGCGGTGGCCAGGGAAGACAAGTGTGCGTTTGCTGGGTGCAGACCGTGTTGCACCCAGTGGGCATCTCCTCTTGGGGTGCTGCCGCTCCGACGGTGTCTCCCGTTTCTCAGACCTGGAGACTCAGGCTCCTGATGTGCCCGTGCTTATCACAGGGACCCCGAGGGCCCCCCAGCTCCCTGCACCCCAGAGATGGCGCTCGGTGCTTCTGGACCTCCTCATGGCCTCCTACCCCCCCAGCCAGCCCCTCACCCTACTCTTCACCCCCACCCCCACCGCACTGCCTCACTGCCACCCACCCCCACTCCACTCCCCAGCCCCCAACCCAGCCCTCTACCCCCCCTGCTCCTCCACCTCAGCCCATCTCCACCTCATTCCTCACCCCAT
>PJEM01019284.1:0-15797 GCA_004023845.1 Helogale parvula
GAAAGTAGCTGGAGAGAAAGTGGAAAAGTGGAACAGCCCCAGGCACTGAACAAAAAAGGGAGAAGGAGACAGTTTAAATTCCATTAAGATTCTATAAACAGGGAACACAGAGTCTGAAACCCTGCAGTTACCTGGCAGTGCTCTGGTGAGAAGGGCAAATCCCCAGGAGCAAAGTGAGGTCTGAGAGGTCTGTGGGCCACACAGGAAGAGGCGGTTCCCCTTCTGGGAAGACATTGGGTACAGGTTGTGTGGCCACCAAGGTCCCAACAGACCCCAGAGGAAAACCACATTCGATGGTGCTGGAACAAGGACATTATCAGTGAAGCCTGGTGCGAGATGTGTGTTGTGACTTACCATGATTGCTGAAATGCTACTACTACACAATCGCATGAACATCTCTGGGGCAGGCTGGCATCCAGCCAAAGTCTCTGGGCATCGGGAGCAACACGGTCCCACAAACATTGCTAGGTGAGGCGGGCAACTGGTCATTGCTCAGCCATTTTCACCAGTCTCCCGCATGCGCATACACACCTACAAGCACCTCAACAATTCACCACAGTAAACTAAGTTGCGCCATCTAGTGGAGATCAGATCCATTACACTAAGCCCCACCCAACTCGGCCAACCTTCCTCTACAGAAACCTCACAAGACTCTCCACCTGCGTGGTTTACAGACGAAAAAGTTCTTTGGTGGTTGACTTCCCATGGAAAACTACGTAATTTCAATCATATTTCAGTTTGATCACTGGTCCACCTATCAATTCTTTTTCCTTTTTGTTTCTTTTCTTTTTCTTGAATACAGCAAGAGAAAATTTTTATTTTTTTGTTAAAAAATGCTTCACTCATTGTTTCTATATGCATTTTACTTTTTTGTAATTATTTTAAACTCTATTTTACCGCCATTATTTCATTTTACTCTATTTCATTCTATTCATTTTTTCCAAATTTTCTAACATTTTTCATTTTCATTCGTTCTCTTTTTTTACCCTTTTTTCTGTAATCTCTCAAGCTACTATCAATACCTAGACCAAAACACACCAAGGATCTAGCATCATTTATTTGATTTTTGTGTGAGCTGTTTTTAATTTATAATTTTAATTTTTTAACTTATTATTCCTTTTCACCCTTCACAATGACAAAAAGAAGGTATTCACCCCCTAAAGAAAGAGCAAGAAGAAACGACAGCCAGGGACTTAATCAACAGAGATTTAAGCAAGATATCTGAACCAGAATTTAAAATCAGGATAAGAAACTATTGGGGGATGAAAATGAATTAGAATCCCTTCCTGTGGAGATTTTAAAAAAAGGGGGGGGGGGAATCAAATCGGGATGATATAAAAAATGTTATAACTGAGCTCCAATCTCGAATGGATGTTGTGGCGGCAAGGAAGGCAGAGCAGTAAATCAGCGACATTAGGAGACAAACTTATGGTCAAAATGAAGCAGATAAAAAGAGGGAAACTAAGGCAAAAGGGCACAATTTAAGAATTAGAGAAGTCAGTGATTTGTGAAAAAGGAACAACATCAGAATCATAGGGGACCCAGAAGACAAAGAGAGAGAAAAAGGGGTAGAAGGGTTATGTGAGCAAATCATAGCAGAAAACTTTCCTAACCGGGGGAAAGACACAGACATCAAAATCCAGGAAGCACAGAGGACTCCCACAAGAGTGACCATAAACCAACCATCAACAAGGCATATCATAGTCAAATTCACAAAATACTCAGGCAAGGAAAAAATCATGAAAGCAGCAAGGGAAAGAAGTCCTTCACCTACAGAAAAGCAAGATCAGGTTTGCAGCAGACCTATCCACAGAAAAGTGTCAGGCCAGGAAGGAGTGGCAGGGGATAGTCAATGTTCTGAATCAGAAAAATATGCAGCCAAGAATTCTTTATCCAGCAGGCTATCATTCAACACAGGAGACACAAAAAGAATTGAAGGAGTTTGTGACCATTAAAACAGCCCTCCAAGAAATTTTAAGGGGGACTCCCTGAGGGAGAAAAGAAAAAGAAAGAGCAAAAGCAACAAAGTCTACAAAGGACCAGAGAACACCACCAGAAACTCCAACTCTACAAGCAACATAATGGCAATAAATTCGTATCTTTCAATACTCACTGTAAACATCAATGGGCTAAATGCTCCAATCAAAAGACATAGGGTAACAGAAAGGATATGAAAATATGATCCATCTATATGCCATTTACAAGAGACCCACTTGGGCCTCAAGACACCTTCAGAGTGAAAGTAAGGGGATGGAGAACCATCTATCATGCTTATGGTTTACAAGAGAAAGCCAGAGTGGCCATACTTATATCAGACAATCTAGACTTTAAAATAAAGACTGTGGGTGGAGCCAAGATGGCAGAGAGGAAGGGAGCTCTGTAAACTTCGTCTGCCCCATCTATCGATCTGAGAAGTGCATTACTTTCATCTGCAAGAGTGGAAGGAGAAAATACAGACTCCAGAAAGAAGACAACCTCAGAGATGCCTGAGTGAGTGAGTGCGAACTGGGGAGATTGGGAAACAGGCCAGCCCGAGAGGGGCAGGGGAGGTGGGAGCCCCAGCCCAACACAGGGCAAGCGCATGGAGCCCCTAAGAGACAAAGGGAAAAGAAAGAGAAACTGAACACGCACATAAAACTGACTCTGGGGAAGATATAAAGAGCGTTTAACCGCACTCGGAGAGAGAAACTCTCACTCCATATATAACTGCTGGGTAGCCCAAATCCCGAACCCGGGTGGCACAGGGGAAAAAACAGCTTCAGCCCTGTGCCATCCTGGCAAGGAGTCAGCGGCCACAGCAGTGGTGGTGGCGGCTGCAGGGGCGCACACTTCGGCCTCAGCTGCCAGAGTGGGAGCACACACCCCATTTCCACGGCGCATCTGGCCTGCAGCATTGGCCACGTGAATCCAGAGTCCCATGTGCCAGCAGGGAAAAAATAGCCCCTACCCCTGTGCGATCCCAGCAGGGAGTTGGCAGCAGTGGAGGTAGGGGGCACAATCCAGCTGCAGGAGCACGCAGCTCATTTCCGGCAGCGCCTGGCAGGAGCAGAGTGGATCCCAGCCAGCACCTAGAGAAACTGCTCCCTCCCCCTACGAGATCCTGGCTAAGAAGCCAGCCACCAAAGCAAGACATCTCATCTGTGGTAGCATAAAAGTGCATGGACTAGGACTTTGAACTGAGGCGGGCCTGGAAAATACAGTATCAAAGAAGCAACTGAGACTATGACTAGGAACTTCGAAAATAGTTGTGATGAGTTGAAAAAGGCTATAAATGAGGTGAATAATAAAATGGAGGCAGCCACCTCAAGGATTGAAGAGGCAGAAAGAAGAATAGGTGAATTAGAAGATATAGTTATAGTAAAAGAGGAAGCTAAAAAAAAAGAGAGAGAAATTGATCCAGGAGCAGGAAAGGAGAATTCGAGACCTGAGTGATACAATCAAACGGAACAACAGCTGTATCATAGGAATTCCTGAAAAGGAAGACAGTGATAAAGGTCCTGAAGGGATACTAGACCAAATTATAACTGAGAATTTACCAAATCTGGGAAAAGAAATAGATATTCAAATTCAGGAGGCACAAAGAACCCCCTTAAGGCGTAATTTGAATAGATCTCCAGCACGACATATCATAGTGAAACTGGCAAAATATAAAGATAAAGGGAGAATTCTGAAAGCAGCTAGGAATAAAAGGGCCCTCACGTACAAAGGGAAACCTATCAGAGTGGTTACAGACCTATCTAATGAAACTTGGCAGGCCTGGAAGGAATGGCAGAAAAACTTCAATATGATGAACATAAAAAACACGCAGCAAAGAATCCTTTATCCAGAAAGCCTGTCATTCAAAATAGAAGGAGAGATAAAGGTGTTCCCAAGTAAACAAAAATTGAGAGAATTCATGACCACTAAAACAGCCCTACAAGAAATCCTAAGAGGGACTCTATGAGGGAAATGTTGCAAAGAACACAAGGTGTCAGAGACACCACTATAAACATGAATTCTAGGGAGAAATAAATAGAGATCATACCATGCACACTTTCAGATCACAATGCTTTGAAACTTGAAATTAACCACAGTAAAAACTCTGGAAAACCGCCAAAAATGTGGAGGTTAAAAACCACCCTACTAAAGAATGATTGGGCTAATCAAGCAATTAGAGAAGAAATTAAAAAATATATGGAAACAAATGAAAACGAAAGTACAACAATCCAAAATCTCTGGGACGTAGCAAAGGCAGTCCTAAGAGGAAAGAGCCAGGCTCCTCAGAAAGAAAAGAGAGAGCACCCAGATAGACAAAATCATGAATTAAAAAGGATCTATTACAACCAATCCCTTATAAATACAAGCAATCATCAGAGATTACTATGAAAAATTACATGCCAACAAACTGGACAACCTAGAAGAAACGGACAAATTCCTAAATACACATGCACTGCCAAAGTTCAAACTGGAAGAGATAGAAAGCATGAATAGACCAATAACCAGGGAAGAAATCGAATCTGTTATCAAAAATCTCCCAACGAATAAGAGCCCAGGGCCAGATGGCTTCCCTGGGGAATCCTACCAGACATTTAAAGCAGAGCTCATACCCATTCTTCTCAAACTATTCCAAAAAATAGAAATAGAAGGAAAACTTCCAAACTCATTCTACGAAGCCAGCATCACCTTGATACCCAAACCAGAGAGAGACCCAGACAAAAAAGAGAAATACAGACCAATATCCTTAATGAATACAGATGCAAAAATACTCAACAAGATACTAGCAAATTAAATTCAACAGCATATAAAAAGAATTATCCATCATGATCAAGTGAAATTCATTCCTGGGTTACAGGGATGGTTCAATATCTGCAAATCCATCAATGTGATCCATCACATTAGTAAACAATCCTAAAATTTGTATGGAACCAGAAAAGACCCCAAATAGTCAAAGCAATCTTGAAAACGGAAACCAAACCCAGAGGGATCACAATCCCGGACTTCAAACTGTATTACAAAGCAGGAATCATCAAGACAGTACGGTACTGGCACAAAAACAGACACTCAAATCAATGGAACAAAATAGAGAACTCAGAATGGATGCACAAACGTATGGCCAACTCATCTTTCACAAAGGAGGAAGGAATATCCAGTGGAATAAAGACAGTATCTTCAGCAAGTGCTGCTTGGAAAACTGGACAGCAACATGCAAAAAAAATGAACCTGGACCACTTTCTTACATTATACACAAAAGTTAACTCAAAATGGATGCAAGACCTAAACGTAAGACAGAAAGCCATCAAAATCATCCAGGAGAAAGCAGGCAAAACCTGTCTGACCTTGGCTGCAGCAACTTCTCACTCAACACATCTGGAGGCAAAAGAAACAAAGGCAAAAAGGAATTATTGGGATCTCATCAAGCCAAAAAGCTTCTGCACAGTGAAGGAAACAATCAGCAAAACTAAAAGGCAACCAACAGAACGGGGCAAATGACATATCAGGTAAAGCGTTAGTATCCAAAATCTATAGAGAACGTATCAAACTCAACACCCACAAAACAAACAATCCAGTGAAGAAATGGGCAAAGTCATGAAGAGACACCTCTCCAAAGAAGACATCCAGATAGGCAATCGACACATGAAAAAATGCTCAACATCACTCATCATCAGGGAAGTACACATCAAAATAACACACATACTACCTCACACCTAGAAGAATGGCTAACATTAACAACTCGGGCAACAATAGGTGTTGGTGAGGATGTGGAGAAAGAAGATCTCTTTTGCACTGCTGGTGGGAATGAAAACTGGTGCAACCACTCTGGGAAACAGTAAGGAGTTTCCTCAAAAATTAGAAATAGAACTACTCTATGACACAGCAATTGCACTACGAGGTTTTTATCCAAGGGATACAGGGATGCTGTTTCAAAGGGGCACATGCACCCCAATGTTTATAGCAGCACTATCAACAATAGACAAAGCATGGAAAGAGCCCAAATGTCCATCGATGGATGAATGGATAAAGAAGATGTGATGTATATATACAACGGAGTATTATTTGTCAGTCAAAAAGAATGAAATCTTGCCATTTGCAGTTAGCTATGTGGATAGAACATGAGGGTATTATGGTAGGTGAAATTAATCAGTCAAAGAAAGTCAAATATCATACAACTTCACTCATATGAAGACTTTAAGATACAAAACAAATGAACATAAAAGAAGGGAAGCAAAAATAATGTAAAAACAGGGAGGGGGACTAATAATGAGACTCTGAAATATGGAGAACAAATGATTACTGGAGTGGTGGTGGGAGGGGGGATGGGCTAAATGCATAAGAGGCATTAAGGAATCTACTCCTGAAATCATTGTGGCACCATATACCCACTTGGTTGTAAACGTAATAATATAAAAAATAAAAATAAGAACCTTAGGATGGATAAATTAATATGAGACCATATGGAAAGAGATCACATCAAGGACATAAAACACAACAGCTGACAACCATAAAGGCAAGGGATTTGGTTTAATCACTTCCTTATAGCTTGGCATACTGTAGGCACACAATAAATACACACATTGTTGGTGACAATGAAATATGGGGCAACCACTATGGCAGATTTCCATATCTAACAAATTGAGAAATGCATTTGCCCTCTCACCATGATAGTCACACTTCCAGTAATTGTTATTAGATTTATCAATAAAATATCCAAATGAAGAAGAGAAAAAGAACAGGAAAAAAAGAAAAAAGATTCTCAGGTATTCCTGGATCAATATCAAAACTTTAACATATGTAGTTGGCATCCTTAAATGAAAAGAGAGAGAAAACAGGACAGAAAATTTTTTGGAAAAAATAATTACTGAGATTTTACAAATAAAGTAAAAATCATAACTTTGAAGACTCAGAAAGATCAGTGGACCTCAAAGAAGATAAAAACAAAGAAAGTTATGCCTGAGTGCCTCACAATCAAACTGAAAATTAAAAGAAAGACAGCTGAAGGAAGCAGGGAAATGGAACACAAATGTGTCTAAGTTAATCAAGATTCACATGTCTTCTTCTAATTGCTAAGTATATTCATTTGTGTACCCTTAGCAGAATTAAATATAATCATTGTTCACAACTCTGAAATTTGAAACTTATGAAAACTTCAACATGATCCTTTTCATGAGGGACACAACCTTGTAAATTATTGGTACATATTAATTATAAATACATTCCTGTTGAAAAAGTTAACATTATTAAAATAGGCATATAATAAAGCTAGATAAGGCAGAAAATTCTTTCCTCTCAGAGAAAGATGTGAGAATGGGATCAGGAGGAAAGGAGGGAGATGGGAAATGGTTTTAGAGACCCAGCCCACTTGGGAAGAAGGTGAGGCTGGTGGAGACCTGCTCTGTCCCTGGAGCCCCAGGATAAATGCCTCCCTCCAGGGCTCCACAAAAGAGCATAAACAACCCAACTCCTGACCCACAAGCCAAGTTTGATTATGGATCTCATGTCCTCTGTTCCTGGAGACTGAGCCTAAGCCTGGTGAGTGAATTAGACATCTAGGTGTGGGGAGGTTCCCAGATCAAGGTAAGGACGGGGCTAGTGTTCTGTCCCCAACAGACTGGAGGTGACAGGACTCTTGTAGGCTGTTGATACTTCTGGACAAAGAGTGGTAAAGACAAGAAAAACAAATCTGATTGGTTCTAGAAGATGTGGAGAGTGAGGTCTAGGAGGGGAGCTAAGAATATATGGGCCACATGGAAGTTCCTAAAGGGTGGCAAATCAGATGTAATCCAGTCAATGGCATGTGTCCTCATAGGTCAACTAGAAATGAGAAAATGGAAAATGCATTTACATAGGCAATGAATCTCTCCTGGAACACCATGAGAGGAGCCTTGAGAATGGAAGCAAACTGGTCACCTGCCCCAAGCCAGATGTTGGGGGACATTCTGGGAAAGGCGCCATGGTTTCTCAGCAGGTGTGTAAACTAGGAGCCAACTTTCCTCCCCAGAAAGAAAAATCGCAGTGGAGGGAATAATGTTAATGAGCATAAGCGTTATCTTAGTTCCTGAGCTACATATTTTAAGATACCCCTTTATTTAATTTATTCAGAAACCCTAGGAAGAGGGTATTTTATTATTGGCTGCCTTACTTCTTCATTCTGGTGAAAATGGGAATAGACAAGGCGATTTTCTCAGGAGGTGTCTGCTGCACCCATTACACCTGGAACATTTTACTGATCTTATTTACTTACTTACCCACCACACTCTCAATTGATAAGCCCAGTTAAGATTCACGCACAGGGCATGATGCCTGAAAAACAGTCCATGTTCCAAGTAGGCTTGCTGCATTATTAAGCTAATGAATGAAAAAACAAGTATATTAGCAAGCAAATGGTAAAATTACATATTAGTTTCTACCAAAAAAATCTTACAAATATCGAGTACTGCAACTCCCCTTCCCCAGAAATAATGCCTTTCTTTTTCTACTTTCAGTCATATCTAGGCTTAGCTCCCCAAGGTATGAACATGAGACACACAAGTCCTGTTCCCTCTTAAAGTTCTCTTGATCCACTTCACAAGGGAGCAAACTGTATGCACTGAAGTCAGAGAAATGTCAAACGCATTCCATCAATTATTGATTGGGAAATTGAGCAAGTGATTCACACACTCTTAGTCCCTTTTTAGGTATGAAATGGAGACAACCTCCACTCCCTAGAGTGGATGGGTTCTGCCTACGTGAAGAGCATACAAAATGCCACAAGTAACATGCATACTGCAATCCTGGCATAAAATAATGCTTAATAAATATTAGTTTAATTCCTCTCTGACTGTATTATGTTCAGGTCCATTCTATTCCTGGAACACAACTTACCTTTTAGAATCCAATCTCTTTAATCAATTCCTATTTCAATAAACCTTCACAGGTCATCATTCTACACTAATAGATTCAGGACATCTGATGGCTGCATCCTATGTGAACGGTGAGGTCTAAGTGTGAAGTTGTGATCAGGCCCTTCACTGCCTGTGCAGCCCCTCCCTGCCTCTCAGGCACTCCTTGTTCACCTGTCACCCTGAGCTGGCAATGATTCATGAACATACTAGGCATTGATCTGTGCTTTCACCTTTTCTCATGCTGCCTCCCTTCTCTTTTCATTCTTCAGTTTATGATAAACTAGTCAATTTCAAGGTCAAGTTCAAATACCACCTTGTTACTGCCTCCCCAGACATGTATAATAATTTCTCTCTGTATTCATAATCTTCTGTTTCAAAGTGAAATACATACTAATAGTCTCTTACTTTCATTAGTTAAAGATAAGTATATTTGGCTGTCACTCATTGGAGCTCAGACCATATTCTCCAGTTTTGCAAACTTTCTATTATTTGCATATTCAGAGGAGATGGGGGTGACTTTATAAATAATATTAATATATTAGATAATATACATCCTCTTAAGAATATCTTAAAAGCAACATAGGTTTTTTCCTGTCTCTGTGAATAGGAATTGGGGTCCTGAATGATCTTACCAGGCATGACTTCCTTAAACCACACTGGTGTTAGCCACACAACCTTCCACTTGCTAGGCATTCCTGGCCTTGAGGACCAGCACATGTGGATTTCCATCCCCTTCTTCATTTCCTATGTCATCGCCCTGCTTGGGAACAGCCTGCTCATCTGCATTATCCTCACAAAGCGCAGCCTCCATGAACCCATGTACCTCTTCCTCTGTATGCTGGCCGGGGCAGACGTGGTCCTCTCCACGTGCACAGTTCCTCAGGCCTTGGGCATCTTCTGGTTCCGGGCTGGGGAGATCTCCCTGGGTCGCTGCATCACTCAGCTCTTCTTCATCCATACCACCTTCATCTCTGAGTCAGGAATCTTGCTGGCGATGGCGTTTGACCGCTACATTGCCATATGCTACCCATTGAGATACACCACTATCCTTACTCGTGCACTGATTGGGAAAATTGGTGTGACCATCTCTCTGAGAAGTTATGCTACCATTATCCCCATAATATTTCTTTTGAAGAGATTGACTTTCTGCCAAAATAATATTATTCCACATACCTGCTGTGAACACATTGGTTTGGCCAAATATGCTTGTAATGACATTCGCGTGAACATCTGGTATGGATTTTTCATCCTAATGTTAACAGTGGTTTTAGATGTTGTGCTGATTTTTGTTTCCTATGTGCTGATTCTCTGTGCCATCTTCCGCATCCCTTCCCGAGATGCTCGCCACAAAGCTCTTAACACATGCGGTTCCCATGTCTGCATCATTGTCCTCTTTTATGGGCCTGGGATCTTCACCATCCTCACTCAGCGGTTTGGACGCCACATCCCGCCTCACACCCACATCTTGTTGGCTAACGTCTGCATGCTTGCCCCACCTATGCTGAATCCCATCATATATGGGATTAAGACCAAGCAAATCCGAGAACAGATGGTTCACGTGTTGTTTACAAAGCAGAAATCACTTTGGTTTAAGAACTGAATTTTCTGAATCTCTAGCTGTCTGTGAAATGGTCTGTGGAAGTAATGGGTGGGAGAGATCAACTGAAACACTAAAGAAAAGCTCAGTCAGTTCTGTCTCTGGAGCAAGATCATCAGCGGGTTTGGGGGACTCACTCCTTCATTGTCAAAACAACTGAGCACAGCACCATGTTGGATTGAGCAAGCCCGCTCCTGCAAAGGCCCTGGGACAGATGCATTGACTTCCAGAAGTCCTATGTCCTCAATGACTGATTTTTAGAAATCGATGGAGTGAGAACAGTGCTCTGTCCTGGGATTTTGTGCAGCCACTCCTTGCTGAGTTTCTCAAGGTCTGAGACATCCCCCTGATACTCCTAGACAGCCACATACAAACCTCTACTCCTTCATGCCCTTCATTCTGGCTAATGACATTCTTAGAATCAGTGATCCCTATGTTTTGCGATTATTCCTATTACATTATCATTTATACCTGATCAACATGCATGCCAGTAATAAGAGAATGTATGTGCATTGTGTTTGTATTTGGCAGAACACCCCCTGAGGAGACTAAGAGGATTCAGACTGGTACCTCCTCCGGTTTCTGAGGGGTGGTGTGTGCTGGAATGTGGATCATCCCATCTCAATGTCAGGCCACGTTTTTCAATGACTGCCTCCTCAGCAGTGCATGCAAGGCTTTCAATGAACTGGTCCCTGACCCCCTTTACAGCAGCACTGCCATGTTACCTGCATCTCTCTGTCTGACCCTCCCCTACTCACACTGTCCCTCTCTCTCTCAGAAATGAATAAAGAAACATTAAAAAATATTTAAATAATGCTGCTATAAACATTGGAGTACATGTACCCCTTCAAATCTGTGTTTTTCTGTCCTATGGATAAATAGCTAATAGTGCAATTGCTGGATCATGGGGTAGTTCTACTTTTAGTTTCTTAAACATAGTTCCATATGTTTTCCAGAGTGGTTGCATAGTTTGCATTCCAACCAACATGGTAAGAGAACTGCCCTTTCTCCGCATCCTCCCCAACACCTGTTGTTTCTTGTGTTATTAATTTTAGCCATTCTGACAGGTATGAGGTGATATCTCATCATGGTTTTGATTTGTATTTCCCTGATGATGAGTGAAGTTGAGCGTTTTTTTCTTTTTTCATGTGTCTCATGGCCATCTGGATGTCTTCTTGGTTGGTTTTTGGTTGTTTTTTTACTGTTAACTATTGGGGGGTCTTTATGTATTGTAAACACAAGGCCTTAGTCATAAATGTGGTTTGCAAATTTTCCCAGTCTGTATCCTGCCTTTTCATTCTCTAATGGGACTTCCTCAGAGCAAAAGCTTTTAATTTTTACAACGTTGCAGAGTTTTTAAGTTGATAAGAAGTCCAATTTATGTGTCTTTCCTTTTATGACTTGTCTTGCTTCATTCCAAGGATCTCTGAGCTTTTCACTACCTGCCTTGTGCACCAAGCTCTTCTCCTACAATAGATGTTAACTTCAACAATTAACCAGGGAGGGTAGAATTTACAGATTAGACCTTAAAAGGGAAGTATTAAGCACAGGGTATTACATGTAAATGATGAATCACTAAATTCTACTCCTGGAACCACTGTATGTTAACTACCTACAATTTAAATAAAAAAAAAATTTTAAGAATGAATAATTATATCTTTTATGGATTATTTATGCTTTGGAGTGGTGGTGGTATTAATGAGCTCTCTGGCCTAAACCACATGCCTGTAAAATCTGAAACAGTTTCTGAACTTTTTTGCTATATTCTCCACCTGCCCATAGAGTTTGGGCCCAGGTGCCTCTCCAGGTTAGCACCTAGCACCTCATGCCCTGGGCAGCAGAGTCATTTCTCAGCTTCTCAGCCTTCAGCTGGCCTGAATGCAGTGTGCACAATGTTTTTACACAACTAGATAGAATCTTTACAGGTCTTTACAGAATTTTATCATTATTGCCTTTAAAAACACGAATGAAGTAAATATAAAAAATGATAGAGTTTCAACTATGAGGAATTACAAAACTCTTATAGTATCATTCATGCTCTCTGTTCCATGGTGGGGGAGATAGGGCATGGCAACTTGTTCAGTGGCTGCCTTTCTTTGGCTCCTCCTGCACCCCTTCTCTTCCCCCTAAGCCCAACCAGAAGACCTTGCCAATTTCTTTGGTTCAGAAAGGTTTCTTTCTTGTAACCCATTCTAGAGATTTCAAATTGTGTAGTCAATTAATAAAAGATTCATATTCCAGCTCTGACCCTTAGAGCTGTGAAAAGATTCTTGACCCGCATTCCTAATCTGGAATAAAATATTTAGGAATAATACTTACTAACCTGTGTTGGTTCATAAGTAGCACCTTTACATCAATGCCTGACATTGAGAAGGTAATTGTTAAAAAATTGTTTTTGCATCAATATATCAATTTTTTAACTACAGTTATGTTATTGCCGTAGTTAAAAAATTGATGGATTCCAGTGTTCACCATGTTTCCCTCTCTGTCCTCCACTACCTCTAGAATTAATATAACCAAAAGGCTTTCCAATTCCTAATATTTATTCTGTAAAGTCAGATTTTTTATAGATGTAATATTCTGCCATATATGCTGTAAACACTTTGCCATCACCCAGGTTTCCTGGATGACATCCAAGAAAATATCTGGTTTGATGTAATCCTAATGCCAACACCCATCTTAGGTACTGTGGTAAGTTTTATTTCCTCTCTGCTAATTAAATGCATGTACTGTCTGCTGCATCCCTTCCTAAGATGCTCACCACAAAGCTCTCAATAATATGGTCCCCATATCTGTGTCACTATCCTCTTTTGTGGACTTGGGATCTCCACAATCATTACCCAGAAGTTTGGGATCACATCTCACCTCATATCCACATCCTGTTTGCAATCTGTATTTTGGCTCCATCTATGCTAAATCCCATTATTTATGGCACCAAGATCAAATACTTGTGACCCAGGCAGGTAGCATGTTCATTATAAAACAAAAATGACTATTAATGATAGAATCAAATACACTATATTTCTCAGAAAATCGATCCATGCTTGACATGACTTTAAGCATCAGTATGTGAGAAGGAACAAATGAAAAACCAGTCAAATGAGTCCATGTGTTTGTATTTCTAGAGCAATAACATTAGAGAGGTTTTGGTGAATGATTCTTCCAAAACCTTTAATTGGTCATTAGATATTAGTGTGTTTGAGGGTGTAGTTGCCTTTCTTAAACACAGACTTGAGAATTTGACTAGTTAATCTCTGTAGGTCTCTTGCCTCTATAACCCTAGGCTAGAAAATTGAATAAGACAAACCTTCAATACTGGCCTTTTCTGGTAATTGTAGACTCATTATGGTAAGTTTATTTTATGCTTTGAATTGCTTTACTTTCCTCTCAGCAAATTAGAACATTTCTCCAGCCATTCTCCCCTACATCCTCTGTACATTTCTCTTGACCTGATAATTCCCCCTATTTACATCATTGTTTCTCCAGTGTAAAAACAAAGCAAAAACAATTTAAAGATAACACCTGAATCCACATTCACCAAATCTCTTCTCCATCTTCAAGCAAAGACCCTTGAATTATGTGTCCCCATACAGGCTTGAATCTGTCTTGCTCTTGAATCCATTTCACTTTGACTTTTATTCATATCATCTCACTTGTCAAGGTCACAACAGTTTCCACGCTGCTAAATCAATAGTCAAAATCCACTCTCACATTATTCAATGTAACGGCAGCATTTTGAAACATTTGGAACAACCATCCTCTCTCCCTTAAAAATCTGTTTTCAACCCAACCTTTTGTGTTCCTGTAAACTTTCTGCCTGCCCCTGAGTTTTTTTAATAGATTTTTTTCATCTTTTGATTTTGTAAGTAAAATATTATACATATTTAAGGTATAAAATGTAATATATAAATACAGATAAAATAAATTCTATGGTTAAACTAATTGACATATCTTTTCATGTGTATGTATAGTAAAAACACCTTATTCTATGCTTTTGAAATTTTCCAGTATTCAATACAACTCTACTAATTCTGGACATGATGTTGTACATTAGCTCTCCAAACTTATTCACCTCCCATAAATGTAACTTTGTTTGTGTGCTTTGACCAACATCTCATTACCCCATCCCTGGTAATCACCTGTTCTATTCTCTGCTTCTATATATTCAACTTTTTTGATTCCACAAATACGTGAGATCATGTCTTTTTTCCTTTCTGTGTCTGGCTTACTTCACTAAGCATAATATATTCTAGATCCATGGCAAATGGCAAGATCTTGTTTTTTAAAACTAAGATTCTATGTATTATATGTATCATGATGTATTTATACATTCACCCACTGTTGGACATTTAAATTGTTTCCATAAGTTGACCACTGAACAATGCAGCAACAATCATTAGACTGAATATATCTCTTGATATCCTATTTTTATTTCCTTGTGGTACATATCCAGATGTGGTATCTATTAGGTCTAATAATACTACTATCAAACTAGGTTCTATATCAAAAAAATAATTTTTGATCTTAAAAAGTCAGTGTATAAAATTTTCATTGTAGAATATTTGGAAAATATTTATAGTTCCCTTTATGACTCATGTTTATTATATAATTCCATTTTAACTCAAGTATTTTTACATATTTGAAACCAAAATATGTGCAAAATCTTATGCCCTATTAATTTCATGTAGATTTCTAACAACTATTTTATTATATCTGAAACATGGTTGGAGGGGGCAAGATGGCAGAGAAGTAGGGAACTCTGTAATTCTCACCTGCCTGCATCTATCAAACTAAGAAGGACTGAAGCCACAACACTCTGACCTGCAAGAGTGGGAGGAAAAGACACAGAGTCCACAAAGAAGAGAGCCTCATAGATATGTGAGAGAGTATGAACTGGAGAAGGTAAAAACAGGCTGAGACTGGAGACTTGGGGGGGAGGGAGCCTCTGAGGCGCAAAGTTGCAGAGAGCGTGTAGAGCCACGGAGTGACAGGAGAAGAGATAGAGAGGCTGAAAACCGTCATAGAGCTGTCTCTAGAGTAGAGAGAAACCTCCGCCCTGGACGGAGAGGGATCCTATACCCCATCTATAACCTATCATCCCATCTATAACCACAGGGCTTGGGGAGAGAAATCCTTCCTCTTCAGCTGGCGCCTTTTCCTTGGGCTCAGTACCCCAAACACAGGCAGCACCAGGAGAAATTGCTCCCCTACTCCCATACTTGATCGCCAGCTAGGAAGCCACCCACCTGCAAGAATACATCTCATCTCGGACAGTATCGTTACAATGCGTGGACTAGGATTTAGAAATGAGGTACAGCTTGGAAAATACAACTTGGCCTGCC
>PJEM01019285.1:0-16351 GCA_004023845.1 Helogale parvula
TCTGACTTTGGCTCAGGTCATGATCTCACAGTTTGTAAGTTTGAGCCCTGCATCACTGAGCCCACTTCAGATCCTCTCTCTCCCACTCTCTGCCCCTACCCCACTCATGCATGCACACTCAGTCTCAAAAACAAACCTTAAAAAAAAAAAAAAAACCAGAGGTTAGGAGAGTAGGTCCACCCATGAATAGGAGCTGAGGGTGTGCCAAGGGTAGCCGTCCCCAAATTTCAACCACACTGACCCAGCCCAGGGCCCGGTCCCCATTGGAGGTTGCTGTAGTCTTTGGGTTGTGGTGACAGGCCTGTCCATAGAAAGTGCCTGTAGATGGGTTGCCAGTGCAAGATTACCCTTCTACCTGTCAGCATTGCCCCATGCATCACACATGCCAGCCAAGAGAAGAGGCCAGATGGCACCAGCTAATGGCGAATGGTGCTGTAGGGAAAGTTGATGGCCTGGGATGCCTTCAGGAGAGTCCTCCAAGCCTTTCCAAGAGGGGAACCAAAACTCGAGGGCTGGGCATGGGGAGCAGTCTGAAGCCATGTTCTGTGTGATTGCGTCTTGAACTGGCCCTTCACTGTGTAATTCGTGTTCTATCCAGGAGGTGGTTGGTTGGATGAAATCTTAGGATCTTTTGTAGACTTAATCTGTCCTGTGCCCACTTAACCAGAGAGGAGTGGTAGCAAGTGCTGTGGAACTGACTGTTGGCTTTGTGGCTTTGACTGAAGAAGGAGCCAGTCTGCTCTTCCAGAAGGTGCTTCTGTTTCCAACAGAAGGAAAGGCTCCAAAGTCATGGGCAGTAAAAGCATTCCGGAAACAGAGAGGGGCAATGTTTTCCTTGTGATTCACATGCTGTCTGTAGAGCCTCGCCTCACCTGAGGAGCTAATGTGCTGATGGAAGAGGATGGCGTTACTCATACAATACCCGCTCGTGGCAGTGCTGCGAGATTCAGTAAGGGAATGCACGCTGAGAACCCACACAGTAGACCTCAAGAAGATTTCAATTGTTACTTATTCTCTCATTTAACAAATATCTCTTTGGCATGTACTAGGGACTGGGGCTGTATGTGACGCTGGAAGACACTGGGGAGCCCAGCAGACATTCTCGCCCCTTTGAAGCTCGATTGCTGTTATTTTTTACGCTCTTTGGGAGTAAAAATGTCTTAAAGCTGAAACAGGAGTAGACAAGAGGTAAACTACTCCCAGAAACTCCAAAGGACCTGGACCAGCACAAAGAGCAGAATGAAAATGTTTGTAAGACACTATAGTATTTCCAAGAGTGAAGAGGAGCTGCCAATGTTGAGGTTTGGGTTGGAATTTGGCAGCTATCACTGTCGGCTGGATGGAAATGAGACATGAGATGCCAGATGAAGTAATTCACGGTTTAAAACCACATGCCATGCTGTTTGTTTTCACCTCTGGAGTGTGACTGTGTCTCTTGAGGCTCCCTGGACAACCTCTGTGGCCGTAAGAGCAGGGCAGTGTGCCCCCACATTATGCTGGCTGGAGGTGCCACCGCTTTGCTGTCCCAAATGCCTGCGTGTGTTTATGCATTCACTTTTCTATAAGACAGAAGTAGTGGAAAGAGCTTCTGTTATCAGGGTTCTCCAGAGAAACAGAACCAATAGGATGTATGTGTGTGTGCATATGGGGAGAGATTTATTTTAAGGAATTGGTATTATTGTGGGGGCTGGTAGGTCTGAGATCTGCCGGCCAGAGACCCAAGGAAGAGCTGATAGGGTAGCTCAAGTCCAAAGGCAGATCTCCTTCTTTGGGAACCTCTTTCTCTTAAGGCTTTCAACTGATGGATGAGGTATCTGCTTTACCCAAGGTCAACTTACTTAAATATTAGTTACATCTTAAAACCTTTCACAGCGACATCTACCTTGGTGCTTGCCAAACATCTACACCTGGTAGCATAGCCAAGCTGACATATAAAAATTAACCATTACAGGGGCACCTGGCTGGTTCAATCTGTTGAGTGTCTCACTCTTGATTTTGGCTCAGGTCATGATCCCAGGGTTGTGGGATCTCTAAAATAAAAGAAATAATAATAATAAATTTAAAAAGCTCACCTTTTATTTATTTTTATTTTTATTTTTTTAAGTGTCTCTTTTTGAGAGAAAGAGTACGTGTGCACCAGCAGGGGAGGGGCAGAGAGAAGAGAGAGAGAGAATCCCAAGCAGGATTCAGTCAGTACAGAGGCCAACATGGAGCTCGAATCCATGAACCGTGACCTAAGGTCCTGACCTAAGCCGAAATCAAGAGTCGGATCCTCAGTTGACTGAAACACCCAGGAACCCCCACTCACCTTTAAAAAAAATTAATGATCACAGAACCTAAGAACATTTCCTCAATAATGTGCCCCTTGGGAGGGACACGATCTCTGTAGTCAGGCCCTGGGAATCATGGGGCCGTGAGGGAATGCCGAGCCAGATGGCGGCAGACGTGAGTCCTTGTCCTGCAGTCTGCCAAGAGCCGGCTGAAGGGCAGTAGGGATGTTTCTTCATTTATTTGACGGTTTCTTAGCAGTGGTGGGGGCGAAGGGGGTGCTTCATACCATGTCAGTAATTCCCCAACCTTTCTTCTGAATGGTTAGCTCTCTGAGGTCAGGGAATGTGTGTCTTTCTTAGTTACCTCCAGCCCAATACCTCGTCCCAGAGCCATTGAACACAGTAGGCTGCTGGATGGATGGATATAAAATAGGAGGGTGGAATGGTGGTGAATGCTCTAGGTCTGCCACCACCTAGCCATGCCTCCCTGAGTAAATCACATAGCTGGAGCTTGCATTTGGGTCTCTCTGACCCACTGTCATGCTCTTATCCAGGCCCTGCTTTCCTGGGTCTGACTGACATCTTTTTATCCAGCCTGCCAGTGTTCAGTCCTTGGCTCCTACCAAACGCCTTGCAGCCCAGTGACAGGACAGTGTGAATGCCAGCCGGGGATTACAGGACAGCGGTGTGACAGGTGTCTCTCAGGAGCCTCCGACTTCCCCCACTGTCAAGGTAAGGAAGATGGCAGCATGCCAGAGGGTGGGTTTCTTCCTGAAATGTGTGTGGCCAGACTCCCAGACAAGTTCCAGAGACCCACCACTGGTCACGTCCACACATTTTACCCTAATCTGCCTGGTTCCTCCCCAATTCGAGTCCATTGAAAATGCATGTATTGATGTGCATCCTCAAAGAAATCCAGAAATACTTTATTCCTAGGAAAAAAATTTTTTAATTCCCATGTGTTATAAATTTATACTTCTTGATTTGCATGTAAGTTTTCTGTGTCGAGCAGTGTGGCAAAGGTGACCCCTTTTAGCTGTAAGTGTTCCTTGACCTCCTCCCAAGGCATCCTGCCTTCTCTCTGGTTCTAGGCTCTCAGCACTGGTGCTGGCTGCCCTGTAATCCCCTGAGGGGTGATTCTAGTGGTGAGTCCCCTTGCTGGCAAGCAGAGCAGGACCTTTGCTATGTTCTACCCCTGTCTCCTTGCTGCCTCTGGCCTCCTGAGGGGTTGTCTTCACACAGCACAGGTGCGAGGGGATAGGAGGTGACCTAGAGTCTATTGAATTTGGAAAGAGTGAGCCAAGGGGAAACACTGCTAGTGTCACAGGCCATCCCCACTACTCACCCCTCGCTGATCAGGAGACATCGAGAGTGTGCTGTGCTCTGTGGCAGAGGGCACAGAGAGAAGATGCTTGTGCTGTCGGAGGTGTGTAGCCTCCAGTGGAAGGAGCTCCTGCCTGCTCGCCGCTCTAGAGGTGCCTCTCCCTGTTGTGCAGTGGTGTTCCAGGGAGTCTGCACCAGACTTCCCACTTGCAGAATAGTTTTCTCTGACGACATCCTGCTCTTGGTAATGCTTCGAGCTCAGCATTCACCTCCAGCTTGATTCCCTCAAACCTTTCTCACCAGAATCCTGGTCAAGAGACCAGCTTTCCTTGCTTGGAAATTGTAGCCAGTAGTCAGAAGGACTGTTCACTTTGGAGAAGGCCTGAAGGTCCCCGGAGTGCAAGGCTGTCCCCGTGTGTTGCTCGCCTCCCCAGGGGTCAGGAGTGGAAGGAAGTGCTGTAGCTGCCGGGCCCCGGGGCGGGGAAGACAGGATAATTCCTCCAGAGCCAGATGGCAGCCCTGGTCAGCCTGGGCAAGACAGGGCAGGGCCAGGCTGAAAGACAGCAAAGGGCGGGAGGGACATGTTCACTCTTACAGTAGAAGAGTGACACAGAAAAAAGAGAGACACACATGAGTTCATCAAGGGACCAGCGGAAGGAAACAAAGAGGAGACAAAGGCAAAATGTCTAAGAGAACACCTCACAGGACCCTATTGGGAAGTTATTTAAATTCCTGGCTGGCAAAACCAGGCTCCAGGCAGGCTTACCTACACTCTCTTCATTTCTAGTGCTGTGTAATAATAATACTGAGACACTGCAAGATCTTGCTTTATTGAAGACAGATTATATGGGGCTTGTCATATGGTATTGACTAAGGCAGGAAGGCAAACTAATTAATTTTAGTGTAGACGAAGGAACAACGGGACTGTGATAATTAAAGAATTAAGTCTTGGTTGACTAAATAATGTACTTTAAAAATTCTGTCACTTCTATTTAATGTACAGTTAAAAAGTCTTTTGGTACAACATTGCCCTCTTCTGGACAATCCTAAGGATACTATAAATTCTAGAATCTCTTTTCCCTAATCTCCTTCATCATCATTCAGAAATGAACTTGGCTTAGTAGGCAGGGAATGGAATTAAGTGGCAAAAGGGGTGATTTGAGGAGTTAAGGACCACAAAGGTTATTTGGAATGTGTCTTTTTCTGAATTACATGTAAAGTCATTGCCCCCCATCTCTCAAAAAAATAAATGTAGATGCATTATTTTTTTTAAATAGAACTTTTAAAACTCAAAACATCAAAACAAACCAAGAGACAAACAGATATAAAAACACCAAGCATTTAAAATATTTCTAAGGGCATCTCGGTGTCTCAGTCAGTTAAGTGTCCAGGTCGTGATTCCCGAGTCAAGGGATGGAACCCCCACATTGGGCTGAGCATGGAGCCTGCTTAAGGTTCTCTGTCTCCTGTCTGCCCCTCTCCCCCACTCGTGCTCTTTCTCTCTCTCTCTCTAAATATTTTTTTTTAAAAATATTTCTATATCACATATAGGCTCTAGCAGTGCCTGTGACCCAGCCGGTACGCTGGACTCCAGTTTGGTAAGTAGTGAATTATAAAAGCGTTACAATTCTAACTGATGCATTTTGATGCATATTACAGACTAACACATTTGGGAGCTTCCTCAAGTTAAAAGTAAACTAAAAGATGATCTGAGGGGCCGCTGGGTGGCTAAGTCAGTTAAACGTCTGACTTCAGCTCAGGTCAGGATCTCGTGGTTCCTGACTTTGAGTCCCGCGTTGGGCTCTGTGCTGAGAGCTCAGAGCCTGTCGTCTGATTCGGATTTTGTGTCTCCCTCTTTCTCTGCCCCTCCCCTGCTAGCACTCTTTCTCTCTATCTCTCAAAAATTATAAATAAAGGTGTAATATACAATAGAATACTACATGGCAATGAGAAATAATGAAATCTGGCCATTCGTGGCAACATGGATGGAACTCGAGGGTGTCATGCTAAGTGATGTAAGTCAGGCAGAGAAGGACAGGTACCATATGTTTTCACTCATAACTGGAATGGGAGAAACTTAACAGAGGACCATGGGGGAGGGGAAGGGGGAAAATAGTTGGGGAGAGGGAGGGAGGCAAATCATGAGAGACTCTTGAATACTGAGAACAAACTGAGGGCTGATGGGGGAGAAGGGAAGGGGAAGAGGGCTGATGTGCATGGAGGAGGGCACTTGTGGGGATGAGCACTGGGTGTTATATGGAAACCAAATTGACAATAAACTGTAAAAGGAAAAAATTATAAATTAAGGTTTAAAAAATTATAAAATAAAATAAAATAAAAATCAGATCTGAAACCACATTGCTTAAAAGGCCATTGCTCTTGTTCAAAGTGCATATGTGATCATGTTTATTTTTTTCAAAAACAGAAGAATAAAGCTTATTTAAACTTTTAATTCCAGAGCCCTAGTGTTTCATTCCTGCTGTAGGTTACTGTGAGGGCATTGCCACCATGGGCCCCTGCACATAAGCTTCATGTAGATCATTAAAATTAAGAAAATCTAAGACTAAGTGCACATTAAATAAAGCTGTGTGTGAAATAGTTGCAATTTATTTGATATCAGAATACTACGGTATTTCTCAGTGCTTTAGAAATGATCTGTTTTCTTAGCTTCATAGCCTGGAGACCTCCAGGCATTCAAGGGACAGCCGGAGAGAGGTTCTGCATCCTTACGGTGAGGCAGTGACCTTTGCATATTACACAAGTACTTCCAGATAAACACAATTCTCTACTGATTCTCAACATGTTAAATATTGAGGTAATTTCCCATTTAAATCAATAGTTCCTGCTGTCACAGAATCAACAGATAATGTCAACTCTATAAATACAAGTGATTTTTAAATGTTTCTTTTCTGTATTTTCCAGTTTTATTTTAACCACAAGTCTGGATTAGGTGTAGAAAAAAATGAATAACAAAAGAAGAGCTGTGAGCAGTGGTTGCAATCAACCCAGGACTTTTATTCCCTCAGGATACACTTTATTTACTTTTCATCGCCAAAATATAATTCCGTGACAAGCTTTGTTCCGAGCATATGTTTGAAAGAGTGTCTTAATTCTGAGATGTCAAGTGTTGGTTTGGTTGTCTTTCCAAGGGATTCTGTCAGTGCAAGCTTCATGTGGAAAGTCCTTCATGCAGCATCTGCAAACCGTTGTATTGGAATCTGGCCAAAGAAAACCCCAGCGGATGTTCAGGTAAGGGTTTTACACAGAATAATTTAGTATATTGCAACGTCCTCTTAATTTTCTCTACTCCAGTGACTAATGCCACAAAAGAGCTATTTATTTAATAAATTCAGTTTGTCTGAAATTCTGTGTAAATATTTTGATGTTTTTCCCTCTACTGTTGGCAGAATTTCTGTCATTTTGAAAATCCCAGCAAGGGATTTCTATCCTGTTTCCATATGTATTTTGTTGTTTGCAAAGGCAGCTATTTGATAAATAGTTTTATACCACCTTGTTTTTATAACCCCTCTTTCTGGTTCATTTTATGCTTAGATGGAAGCCAGGACAGGAACTTAAGAACACGAAACTGAAGGTGGCTAAGTGGAGTGACTATGTCCTTAAGTAGAATTTGTTTTCATGGAAGTGTATCAGTAATGACCTTGACATTAGACTCATTTAAAAACCCCCTGATGTTACAGCCTTTGTCTTAGAGTGGTCACAAACTGACCCTTACTCCTCGTAGGTGGATGGTATTGATCTGGTGGTTGTGCTGACCCCAGAAAGCAGTCCCATTTTAGGCCTCAATGGAGCAAACTGGAATTTGGCCGAAATGTGCCCAAAAGTGACCACACATGTAATATTGCTGCTGCGTCATGTTTCCAGAGCCAAGGGCTGTCCTTCATGCAACCTTGGCCCAAGGATGCTGTCTTATCTTCACAGAATGCCGGTGCCACATGGCGGGAACAGTGAGCGGAATCGGAGAATGTGGGCAGGTAATACGGGCCAATTGTTGGCGGAATGGTAGAGCAGTAGATGTTGGGGTTCCCCTGGGAGGGTATTAGTGCCCTAAGTTGTACAGGGCATGCTAATCTCTGCTTCTGTTACACAGTGAGGCAGCTTTAAATCTTGAAGATCAGCAAATTGTGTGATCTTACATTTTGCCACCTTGTTTATTCGACAGCAAGATGGTGACTGTCACTGCAAGTCTCATGTCAGTGGCGATTCCTGTGACACATGTGAGGATGGATATTATGCTTTGGAAAAGAGTAATTACTTTGGGTGTCAAGGTAAATACTTCCAGTGGGTCCCGAGTGTAGCCAGTGTTGATGGGCAAAGACTGTCCAGATCATCTTTCTTCCGAGATTGTTGTCTTCATGCAGTCTTTCTGATGGGATGGGACTAAAATATTCTGTCAGTTTAAACTAGGAATAAATTGCAATCGGGGCTGCTTCCACTTCTCTTCTGCCAGCATGTTGTTGGTTTAATTATAGAAAACACAATTGGGATGGATGGAGAGTCATGTTAATTTCATAACTAACTTCAAAACTTAGTCATTTTGAGGATATTTTTTATATTATCAAAGTAGCTCACACCACATTTAAGAGTGTGGCCCCTCACACTACTGTTGTATCTCTCTCACAGACTCTCTCCTTAGCAGATGTTGTTGATAAGGGCACTGTGTTGCTACATTTTGTTTAGCTCCCAGGGTCCTGTCCCCTTCTACCAGAAAGCAGTGTCGGCGCTGACCTACAAGTGTACCTCCAGCTTACAAGTGGTACCTTTTGGGGGCACGTCCCATCTCAGTTTGGGAGGTCCCTATACATTTCTAACATATGCGGGCTATGAGATGTGACAGGGGTAGGAAGCGGCCTGATCTTACTGATTTCCACTTCTCATAGACAGAGAGAGAGCTTCAATGTGGAGATGCTTTGACGGTCACCACTGTTGTTTCCTGACCTTTAGGCTGTCAATGTGACATCGGTGGAGCAATCACGTCCATGTGCAGTGGGCCCTACGGAGGATGCCGTTGCCGAGAGCATGTGGTGGGCAGGGCGTGCCAGCGGTGAGTCTTCAGGGAGGTTTCCTCCCGTACTGATGTGGAAGACTCTCAGAGAGTCCTGTCTGTGCCGACAGTTCCTGTCCTAAAGAGAGAGGGCTGATGAAGCTGAACTGTCATTTGAAATCTGGACACTTGTCAGGGAGCCCCATTAAAGCAGGAGGTACTTTGTAGGTCACAGAGCTGCCTCACTGGACAGTTCCCACAGGTATAAAAAGCCAGGTGGACAGAACTAGAGCTAGATGCTTGAGGTGGGTTCCTGTAGGCAAACCTCCATGTAAGAGCCACAGCATGGAGGAGCCCAGCAAGTGAGCAGGCTCCTGGGCCAAGGAGATTCAATTCCAGGTTCTCCCTTGGGACCCATGACTGACAGCATGGAGAGGCCAGGTGTGTTACACTGGGTGCAGTGGGAAGGGAGGAGAAGAAAACTCTTGAGGTGGGACAGAGTCCCTCATCTCATGAAGAAGCTAATTAAAATGAACTGTAGGAGCAAAGGAGCAAATGGAGACTGAGCTCCCAGAAGGGCTGTCTTGGGTATGGCAGCATCCTGTCTCTGCGTCTTGTCATAGTCAACATTTTATGGGTTAAAAATAATTTTTAATTAACACTAACATACAGTGTCATATTAGTTTCAGGTGTAAAATATAGTGATTCAGCAATTTTATACATTACCCTGCTCATCATGATAAGGGTACTCTTGATCTCCTTCGCCTACTTCACCCATCCCCCCCATCCATCTCTCCTCCGGTAACCATCAGTTTATTCTCTAAGAGTCTGTTTTTTTGTCTTTCTGTTTTTATGTTTATTTGTTTTGTTTCATAAATTCCACATATGTGTAAAATCAGGTGATATTTGTCTTTTTCTTACTGACTTATTTCACTTAGTGTTATATCCTCTAGATCCATCCATGTTATTGCAAATGACAAGATTTCATTCTTTTTTATGGCTGAATAATATTCCATTGTGCGCGCGCGCGCGCGCGCGCACACACACACACACACACACAATGGAATATTATGTATATGTATGTATACATACACACATACATAGACGTCTTCATCTATTGAGTGACACTTGGGTCACTTCCATAATTTGGCTATTATAAGTAATGCTGCAATAAACATAGGGGTGCATGTGTCTTTTCAAGTTCATGTTGTCAAGTTAGTATTTGGGGGGTAAATAGCCAGAAGTGGAATTACTGGATTATATGGTAATTCTACTTTTAATTTTTTGAGGAGCCTCCATACTGTTTTCCATAGTAACAGCACCAGCTTGCATTTCCACTAATAGTGCACGAGGTTCCTTTTTCTACACATCGTCCCCAACACTTGTGTCTTATATTTTTTATTTTAGCCATTCTGACAGGCATGAGGTGACATCGCACTGTGGTTTTGATTTGTATTTCCCTAATGATGAGTGATGTTGAGCATCTCTTCATGTATTTGTTTGCCATCTTTAGGTCTTCTTTGGAGAAATGTCTGTTCATGTCTTTTGCCTATTTTTAAAATTGGATTATGTGTTTTTTGATGTTTAGTCATGTAAGTTGTCCATATATTTTGGATACTAGCCCTTTCTCAGATGTGTGATTTACAAATATCTTCTCCCATTCAACAGGTTGTATTTTAGTTTTGTTGGTTGTTTCCTTTGCTGGGCAGAAACTTTTAATTTTCGTGTAGTCCCAATTGTTTGTTTTTGCTTTTGTTTCCCTTGCCTCAGGAGACATATCTACAAAAATTGCTATGGCCAATGTCAGAGAAATGATAGCCTATGCTCTCCTCAAGGATTTTTGTGGTTTCAGGTCTCACATTTAGGTCCCTAATCCATTTTGAGTTTATTTTTGTCTATGTTTTAAGAAAGTGGTCCACTTTCATTCTTTTGCATGTGGCTGTCTAGTTTTCCTAGTACCATTTGTTAAAGACTATCTTTTTCCCATTACATATTCTTGCCTCCTTTGTTGAAGATTAATGACCATATAATTGTGGATTTATTTCTGACCTTTCTATTCTTTTCTATGTGTCTGTTAATCTATGCGTCTTTTTTGTGTCAGTACCATAGTGTTTTTGATTACTTGCTTTGTAGTATATGTTGGAATCTGGGATTGTGATACCTCTAGCTTTGTTCTTTTTCCAGATTGCTTGAAGACTGCTTTTTCAAGATTGCTTCAAGATTGCCAAGATGACTAATTTGGGGTCTTTTGTGGTTCCATACAAATTTTAGGATTATTTATTTTAGTTTTGTGAAAAATTTTGTTGGCATTTTGATGGGGATTGTATTCAATGCATAGATTGCTTTGGGTAGTGTGGGGACTACCCATACAGTTATGGGATTGTTTTCTTAATTTTTATTTCTGCTACTTCTTTTTTGTGTATAAAAATGCAACAGATTACTATATATTGATTTCGTATCCTGTGAATTTACTGAATTCATTTATTAGTTCTAGTAGCTTTTTGGTGTCCTTAGGGTTTTCTATGTATATTTCGTGTCATCTGCAAATAGCGAAAGTTTTACTTCTTTCTTACTGATTTGGATGCCTTTTATTCTCTTTTCTTGCTGTGGCTAGGACTTTCAGTACTATATTGCATAAAAGTAGTGAGAGTGGATATCCCTACCTTGTTCCTGATCTTAGGGGGAAAGTGTTTTTCCCCACTGAGTATGATGTTTACAGGTGTTTCATGTAAGGCCTTTATTATGTTGAGGTATGTTTCCTGTAAATCCACTCTTTTAAGGGTTTTTATCACGAATGGATGTTATACTTCGTCAGATACTTTTTCTGCATCTATTGAAATGCTCATATGGTTTTTCTCCTTTCTCTGAGTGATGAGACATATCACATTGATTGATTTGCAAATAATTGAATCACCCTTGCATCCCAGGTATAAATCCCACTTGATCATGGTAAATGTTTATTTTAATGTATTGTTGGATTTTGTTTGATAATACTTTGTTGAGGATTTTTGCATCTATGTTCATCAGACATATTGGCCTGCAGTTTTTTTGTTTTTTGTTTTTGTTTTTGTTTTTTTGTAGTATCTTTACCTGGTTTTGGTATCAGGGTAATGCTGGCTTCATAGAATGAATTTGGAAGCTTTACTTCCTCTTTTTTTTTTTTTTTTTGAGTAGTTTGAAAAGAATAAATATTAACTCTTCTTTAAATGTTTGGTAGACTTCACCTGTGAAGCCATCTGGTCCTAGACTCATTTGTTGGGAGTATTACTGATTCAATTTCATTGCTTGTAATTGATCTGTTCAAATTTTCTATTTTTTACTGATTCCATTTTAAGAGTTTATGTGTTTCTAGGAATTGATCCATTTCTTCTAGGTTGTCCAGTTTGTTGTCATGTAATATTTTCACAATATTCTCTTAAAATTTTTTTGTGGTTCAGTCAGTTAAGTGTCCAACTTTGGCTCAGATCATGATCTTGCGGTTCATGAGTTTAAGCCCCATGTTGGACTCTGTGCTGACAACTCAGAGCCCGGAGCCTGCCTTTGATATATGTCTCCCTCTCTCTCTGCCCCTCCGCTGCTTCCACTGTGTTTCTCTCTCTCAAAAATGAATAAATATTAAAAAGTTTTTTAGGTCCTTTGTTTTTCAGTGGCATTGGTTATTTCTGCTGTTTCATTTCTGATTTTATTTATGTGGCTTATTTCTATCTCTCCATTTGGTGATTCTGGGTAGAGGTTTATCAATTTTGTTGATTTTTTTCAAAGAACTAGCTCTTGGTTTCAGATCTGTTCTATTTTGGGTTTTTTTTTTTTAGTTTCTATTTTCTTTATTTCTGCTCTGTTCTTTATGATTTTCTTCCTTTTGATGGACTTGGGTTTTGTTTGTGCTTCTTTTTCTAGCTTCTTTAGGTGTAAATGTTCAGTTGTTTATGAGAGATTTTTCTTGCTTCCTGAGGTAGACCTGTGTTGCAGTAAACTTCCCTCTTAAAACAGTTTTTGCTGCATCCCAAGGATTTTGGACCTTTGCGTTTTCATTTGTCTCCATGTATTTTTTGTTATTTTCTCTTTGCTTCCTTGATTGACCCATTCCTTGTTTAGAAGCATATTATTTAACCACCATGTATTTGTGTTCTTTCCAGATTTTTTCTTATGGTTGATTTCTAGTTTCATAGTGTTGTGGTCAGAAAAGATACATGGTGTGATTTCAGTTTTAATTTGAGACTTGTTTTGTGGCCCAAAAGTTGATCTATTCTGGAGAATATTCCTTGTGCACTAGAAAAGACTCTATATGCTGTTATTTTAAGATGTAATGTAAAAAACCATGATCCATTCATAATTTTCTATCAATGGAGGGAAGAAAAAACTAATTTTTAATATTCTGCCTTTTAATTATATTATGGATAATCTGTGAAATGCAACTTCTAAATTGCATATATCTTTAATACTCTGCTTTATCAACAGACTAGTAAAGAAATCTTTAGTGTAGTTAAGAAATTATCTCTAATTTAGTGTGGTGAAATTAAGGTAAATTATCTGTATTTAGTTGGTATGGTGTTTCTCTCCTTTCCCTTCATGTTTCCAGCATTTGAATTCTAAAGTCAAAGCAACTCAGCTGAGCTTTCTTCAGTCATTTCTAAATGGCAGCCACTACTGGGCTGCATAATAAAAAGTATGTGAAAGAACACATCTGTGGATTTGTTTCCCTGCAGACTAACAAAGCACATGATGGACCAGAGGAATTTTATAAATAGGTTTGGAAACATGCTCCACCCATGTTTTATCTCTTTTCACCTTCCTGTTGATAAAGTGAGCCTTTCCCCTACTTAACCAGTGTAAGTTCTTTTTCCTTCCAACTATGTAGGCAGTTGGCTAATTTTCAGGTAGAAATAATGCAACTTTAATAGTATTTAAATTATCCATCCTGAAGCAAAAATGTTGATTTGTTTTTACATCACAACCAATACACACATGAAATTTAGCACGTGTCCTTAGATTTAGTGGTAAATTGTAACTAGGACGAAAGGATAGCAAACCAGCATTAAACCATACTACCTTCTCTCTGGGTTGGTATATCTTTTGTCCTGTTGTACTAAGTTCTTCCCAAATGTTTGTTTATAATATCACCTGAACATTTTTTGATTTTTCTTACAAGTTTAGAAAGCTTTCACATTCACTTTGTTTTCTAAATAACTTTTATGATAATAAATGTAATATGTTTGTTGTAAAGTTTTAATAAGTACCTAAAAGTTAAAGGCAAAGAAAAATATCTTCATTCCATCACCCAGAGATAACCTTTTGATATTTTTTTGTTTATTTTTTCTAGGCTTTTTCTTTTTTAATGTTTATTTTTTAGTTTTTTGAGAGAGAGAGAATGAGGCAGAATCTGAAGCAGGCTCCAGGCTCTGAGCTATTAGCACAGAGGCCGATGCGGGGCTCGAACTCACAAACTGCAAGATCATGACCTGAGCCAAAGTTGGAAGCTTAACTGACTGAGCTACCCAGGCACCCCTAGGCTTTTTCTATGAATACAAATTAGTATTATATTTTCTTCATATAATTCGTATCAATTTCTTCACATGATTGCAGACATTTTCCATTATCATTAGTCTTCCAAATATTAATGGTTACATAATATTTCATAATTTAGTTAATTATTTCATAATTGTACATTTACATTGCTTCTATGCTTCCACTATAATAAACATTCTTTTATGTTAACTCTTTGACGGTGTTATATACACATTAGAATATTTTCATTCTTTAGAATATATTCCTGGAATTAGACTTACTGGGTCAATTGGTATAAACATTTTTAAGGATCTTTGTATATCACTTCCAGAAAAATTGTAAGCATCTGTATTCTATTTGCAATATAGGACCATGATCTTTTATTTTCTTTGACTAATTGATTGTTATGGCTTTAAATCCACTAACTGCTCTCAGTTTGTGATTGGATTGTCAAAATGTGCCATTTTGAAGAACTTCAAATAGTTTGAATATGAAATGTCAAGTAGTGAAATACTTTTATTTATTTTTTTAATGTTATTATTTATTTTTGAGAGAGAGACAGAGACAGACCATGAGTTGGGGAGGCAGAGAGAGAGGGAGACACAGAATCTGAAACATAGCTCTGAGCTATGAGCACAGAGCCTGATGTGGGGCTCTAACTAATGAACCGTGAGATCATGACCTAAGTCAAAGTCAGACACTTAACCGACTGAGCCATCCAGATGCCCTAGTGTTGAAATATTTTTGATCCTTCTCTATGATTGACTCTTGAAAGGAATCCATTTATAGACTTATAATTTAAGGAAGAACAAGGCATAAAAAAGTCATTCTAATGATTGAAAAAATATTTATAGAGAAAAATATATCTAACTTATAAACTTAGCATATGAAATATTTTATGTCACATTCACTATTGTATATATGGTACTTAACAATACTGCTTGGTATGTATATGTTAATATTTGTGTAATGAGTGAATATGAGTATATAAATGATTGAATGAATTTATAGTAAATAACCTAATTTGACTTTGCTAAATTGTTGGAACCATTTAGGACATACTAAAGGCTACTACCACTGTGGGTTGTGCTAAATGATTTTCTCATTTTACTGCTTAGAATGATAAGTGTTGAGTGTGTTTTATGTGAAGGTTTATAAGAATGAAAGCAACAATTTAAATGTTTTATTTTTATTTTTGAGAGTGAGAGACAGTGAGATCTGGGGAGGGTCAGAGGGAGAGGGAGACACAGATTCCAAAGACAGGCCCTAGGCTCTGAGCTAACTGTCAGCAGAGCCCGACATGGGGCTCGAACCCACAAACTGTGAGATCATGATCTGAGCCAAAGTTGGACGCTTAACCAACTAAGCCACCCAGGCGCCCCTGCAAGCAATAATTTAAAGAAAAAGCAGGTGGTGGCTCTTTCATTTGTTTCTATTTGTTGCACTTTTCCAATTTGGTGGGAGTTCTTTTGGCAGAGCCACTGAGATTAAAGAATATTTGGATCATCAATGGACCTAACTTGCTGTATCCATGTTTACTTTTTATTTACAAAAGACCCGAAAACAACTACTATTTCCCTGATTTGCATCACATGAAGTATGAGATTGAAGATGGCACTGTACCTAACGGAAGAGAACTTCGGTTTGGATTTGATCCCCTGGAGTTCCCTGAGTTTAGCTGGAGGGGGTACGCTCAGATGACCTCCGTACAGGTGTGTAGCCTCTAAGAAATTGCTTCATGGCAGGACAGCGCACATAGTTACCACAACACTGTCAGTGAGGCCCCCCAAAAGTGAACTATCCCCAAAACTGATTCCAGGATTCTTTTCTCCAGACTAAAGATGGGTTTTGGGGTAGGATTGGATTTCAACTCATAAGTACATGTATCAGTTTCACAGTTTACTGTGAAATTAATTTGGTTACCAAATCAGACAAAGAAAGGATTAAAAAAAAACTGGTGTGTATCTCTGGAGACTTTTTATAAGAAGTTGTTTCCCAAATGAGATTAATCTATATTTTAACACAAGAGACAGTTACCTTTAAAGCCATTTGTGTTTTCTTCTTCAATATTACTTTGGCTATTCGGGGTCTTTTGTGGTTCCATATGAATTTTAAGATAGTTTGTTCTAGCTTTGAGAAGAATGCTGGTGCAATTTTGATGGGGATTGCATTGAATGTGTAAATTGCTTTGGGTAATAATGACATTTTCACAATGTTTATTCTTCCAATCCATGAGCACGGAATGTTTTTC